>JAULBX010008995.1:0-112366 GCA_032358255.1 Heterotrichella gracilis | reverse complement strand
CTGTAGTATGCGTTACTACTCCATTATAATTATCTCCAAATATGTATGGTGTTACTCTACTATTTGAAACATGTAGGAATTCTAATTCTCCTGTAGTTCCTGTTAGAGAAGAGTATGATGTATTAATGTTTGCATCACAATCAATTGTAAGTGTACCTAATGCGACTGGTACTCCAACTCCTACTGGAGTAGTTTCTATCCAATCAGTGTTTGTAATGATAGTATATTCTCCAGAAACCGATGCTAATAAAGAATCTTCTCCTTCAACTGCCTTAAGCGCTTCATCTGAAGTAATATCTTCAATTTCTAATGTAGAACCGGTAACAGTAATAGTTTCATCTCCAGTTAATTGGATTGGGTGGTGAACATGAACCTCTTGACCTACGATATGCGATAGCAATTCAAAGTCTTGTGTTTCATCTACAACATGTCCTACTAAATCAATTTTAGTTCCATTTTCATCAAGTACTGCGTCTTCATTAACAGCACAGAATAAACCAGTTCTTCTAGCTTCAGTATTAATGATAGATTCAATGTATAAGTTTCTACCTTCAAGATCTTTAAATCCTGGTAGGATAGAACCAGTATATTGCGCGATTAAACTAACTTGTCTTAAGTTTGCAAATTCATTTAATTTAGTTTTTGTTAATCCTTGTGCGGTAAAGAACTCTGAATAAATAGGGTCATTAACCATTGAAGCAGAATCAAATTCTCCTTTGAATACAAATACGTCAATCATAAAGTCTGACATTTTGTCAAAGTCATTTAAGTATTCTGGAACATTTCCAACGCCATACCATTCTCTTGCAGTTAAATTAAATTCTTTAACTGAAGCAGCTTGTCTTACGATAACTGTAATAGAATCTTGTTTAATGTTTACAAAATTTAAAATATTATCATTGTCTAAACCGATAGTATCTAATGTGTTAGTATCAGAAGGAACCATGAATTTATCATTGTCAAAGAAATTTGGGTAATCCGCAGAACCGCTTGTTGACGTATTACCTGCTAAAGATCCGTTAGTTGATAAACTTTGGAAATTTGCATAATCATCTTCTGATACGAATTTACCTAAGTTCAATGCTAAAATCGGACCTCTTGAAAGAGCTTCGATACATGATCTGTGGAAAAACATTCCCTTTTTTTCTAATCCTTTATCAATTGAACCAAAAACATTATCGAATGTTTCTTGTGAATCAATTAAAACTGGAGTGTTGTAAGGTCCTTTTCTAGAGTGACCTACTACTAATCTAAGAGTCTCAACGTTAATGTTCGCTGTTTGAGATTTGTCAAACTCAAGTCTATAAACTCCTGAGCTCTTAAAATTTAATAATTGCGGACTTAGTGCCATAATTTTAAGTGTATTTTTTTTCTTTTATTATATATCCTTTTTTTAGATGGAGATTACAATAAATCGTAAATATCGTATTGCATATCACCTTGAATATCATTGTCTTTATAAAGAATTTTCTCCATAAGATCATGCTTTTCCGGTTCAATAACATCCAATAATTCTTCGACATAATCGGCGTAATCTGTTGTTCCAAAAAATTCAGTTGCAGTAATGCAAGTCATGATAGTATCATCTTTTCCCATTTGAGCTGCGTAACTTCCATTCTTAACAGTACCAAAAAGACTGGCTTCTTGAACTGTCGTTATATCATTTATTTTAATCCTGTTTGTTTCGATCAATTTTTTAAAGTTTTGACAAAAAATTGACTTATTATCTGACTTTAATCTAAGTCCGGCTTTTGGAACTTTTGAATCATGTCTATGTTTAAATCTTAGTACCATTTCGTCCTCAAAATCATTTCTACCTGGAAAAACTGTTGAAAGATATTGTAACAAAATACTTCCGTAAGTATTAAATTCAATAACCATTTTAACGTTTTCTGAGTTAAAAACATCAATTGCTAAAGTATATAATATTTTTGCAAAATCTTCAATTGGGTGTTCATTGCTTCTAAAAACTGCAACTTGATTAATCATAAAGAAATCGTACATTGCACCTGGTGTAATATAATTCTCAATATGTTTATCTTCCATTGGTTCGACTTCAAATATATTAATCACTGAGTAATCTCCACCATTTCCTTCGGCGATATCTACTGAAAATAAGTAATATCTGTCGGATTCTGCAGCGGCTTCAACATCAAAGTCTGGATCAAATCCTAAAAATCCTTCAGTATCTATATGAATATTTTCAAAATCTTCAAGATCATGCCAAACAAATTTCTTTGCATTTTTTCTAATACTTTTCATTGTACCTGGACTCAGCAATAAACTTGATGAACTTGTAAATTCATTTCCATATTGCCTATTAAATGCATCCTCAGATCCTATGTTTCCAAGTTCTCTTTGGTACCATGCATCATCTCGATCTGGATGTTGCCACCAATCTATTCGGGTTGCTTTATATTCGTTTTTTCCTTGTTCAGCATCCGCAAAAATTTCATAGAATTTATTAAATCCATTTGGCGTAGATGTAATATTGATTCTCGAAATCTTCGATGCAGAAAGTGTAGGATAAACGTTTTCATAAAATGAATCCACGATAGTTGGGTGAACGTGAGCAAACTCATCTAAGTATAAATTATGAATCGTAAAACCAATACCAGATTTTGCAGTTGTTGACTGTCCAACCAAACGACAACCATTATCAGATCTAACGTTCATAACGTCATATTTGATAATTCCCGGTTTCATAAAGAATGGTAAGTTTTCAATAACTACCTTTGCTTTGTCAATAATCTCTTTTGTAGATTCTGATTTATTTGCAAGTAATAGTGTAGTTTTGTCGTAATTAAATGTAAGGTACCATGCATTAAAAATTGAGGCGGTTACGGTTTTACCCATCTGTCTTGATGCCAATACAATATTAAATCTATTATTTTGAAAGTCTCTTAATAAGTCCTTTTGATATTCTCTCAGTTTTACCTTTTGAACACCGTTATCGGTCATTACTACAGCGTATGTTTCGGCAAAATATACAATATCATTTGCACACTTTGCTAATTCTGCGATTTCTGCGTCAGTATATTCAAATACAATATTACCTTTTCTTAAAAATTGCTTACCTTCATAAAATGGAAGACTCACTTGTGGTCTATAACCTTTATCTAGGGCAACTACTAAGTCATTAACAATTTTCGTCGACCAGATCAGTTTTTGAGAATCTGCATTTGCATCTTCTGTTGGGATCCATTTATTATCTCCTACGTAATTATCATTTGCCATATTATTCTGTAATTATTCCAAAAACCGTTCCACCTTGTTGTATAAAGTTAATAGATTTTCCAAGTCTTTTAATAGATTTTTCTAAGAAAATTCGATATAATCTATCTCTACTTTCTCCGGAATCTTTACCTTTTGATTTTGGTTCATATCGTATTCCTCTAATATCTTTATTGTTGATAATAATATTTTCAACAACTTCGACAATTGTTGCCATAATTTTAAACATTTCTCCTTTATTAGTTTCCTCGTATTCTCCATCTGCTGTAAAATCAACATCTAAAAAAGAGTTTATATTTATAACGGTTAATGTGTATTCTAGTTTTGATTCGGTTTTAAATGTAGCATAAAGTCTTTTATTGAATTCAGACATATCATTTAATTTTCCATTAATTTTATATTTGTATTTTTTAGAAGACGAATCCCCTATTTCAAATATAAATTCTTCATATAACTTAATGTGTTTCATTATATTATTCTGTTATTTCTGCGTCTTCAATTTCGCTTTCACTATCATCTATGCCGGCTCTAATCATTCTCATCAAGTCCTTTGAACCTCTTTGAATGTTTCCGGAAGATGAATCTCCGCCTGAAGATTCGATTTCTCTAATATCGTCTTTTTTGCGATAGATTTCAATATCTCTAGCGATTCTTTTAGTACTTTCTTCAGTTGCCATTAGATACATTGTTTGAGATTTAATAATATCTAACATTGATTTTTGTAGAGTTGCAAGAACTTCAAACATTCTTGGTGCAACGTCTCCATCTTCAATCGCTTCTAACAGTGTTGTAAGCGCCCTTTCTCCGGCCTGTAATTGATAAACTAATGAACTCATTGTCATTTCGTCCATCTTCTTTTTAGCCTGGATATATTCGTCCTTTTCAATAATGTCAGCATCAAGATAAAATTTCATTAAGGCTGAAATTGTTTTCTTTGCTTTTCTAGTTGAACTTTCTTTAAGTTCACTAAAAGACATATATGTTTCTGGTCTTTTCGCTGGAAGTTTTGGGTCTGTTTCAATAACATCTGAAATCTCACGTGAAGTATCGTTACCGATTAATTCATCAAGATCCCTTCTAATATCTTCAGCCTGGTCCTTTATACTTTTATTTTCTGACATAATGTGTGTTTTGTTAGATAGTATATGTATCAATATTATCTGGCATTGGCAAATTTCTGGAATCCTAGTGATGGAATTGCATTATCAATAACTAGAGCCAATTGGTTGTCTCTAACAACATACTGATTTAATACATTTGAATGCTGTTCAAATTCGATTGGAGTATTAAATACTCTAATGTTTGTCATAAACATTTCATTTCCTCTTAATCCATAATTTGAAGTATTGTTCCATGTCATTGGAGTTGTCATTGGTCTATTTTCAACAAATTCTTGAATTAAATTATTAGAAGACATCTGGGGTGTTGTAAGCTGTCCTGGTGTATTTACATTTAAGTTACTATTAGGATCCAGACTATATATTGAAACACCTAGCTGTGTAAACTTATTGTTTACATTAACAACATAAGCATACCATTTATTTGGGTTGAAAGTTATTCCATGTGTAAATTCTTCAGTTACTCCATTAACTTTAAATTTAAAAGATGTATTGCTTAGTGTTAATTTTAAACCTGTTAAGGCTGTATTATCTCCAAACAGAAAATAATCTAGAGTTGAAGTGTTACTAAATTGAGGCGAAAACCATCCGGTAAATGCAGCGTCAGATCCAATCTCAACTTTAGATTTAACATCATAAAATAATGCTCTATCATCTATTGGAAATGTAGATAAATCGTAATAATTTTTACTAACAACAGTCCATTTATTTTTAAGATCGTAATCTCTAATTTTAAGTTTTCTATTAACAAATTCCCTAATACCATCGCGATATGTCGTGATAACCGTTTGGAATTGTTCTTGTTTTAAATTCTTAGTATATTCTTCTTGGATCTTTTCTCCAAATATTTCTTCGATTCCAGTCACTAACACATCAGTTGCAGCATCAAATTGACCTTTGATAACATCAGTTCTATCTTGGTATTTAACTAATTTAACTCTCCAATATGAATGGGATCTATTAAATTCATCTGCTAATGAAACTGAACTTATTTCATACATTCTATTAATAATAGGAATGAACATATAATCTTTGTTTCTTGGATATTTTCCAGCACCAAAATGATTTTCGAATTCTTCAGCAGTTATATGTACTTCAAAATCTTCAAGTTCAATTCCAAATATATCGTATGTGTTTGCTTCGGTTGGAAATTCATTATCAGGAACCAATATTTTTATTGTCTTATTATCAACAACATTATGCAATGAATATTCCATAAGAATAACATCACTTGTTCTAACGTCTGGTTCAGTTTTAAAATAATTAACCTCATGTCCAAATATACCATTAACAATATTTGTTAATTGCTTGTATATTTTAACTGATTTAGTTAATGAGTATGGATTAAATTGATTTCCAGTCCCACATGATACTTGAATATTTGCGCAACCATTCATCGCGAATGGATCTGTACATTCTACGCAAAAGTTAGGGCACGATTCAATAATACCGTCTACTGTTTCGATTGTGTATGTTATTGAAAGTAGAGATATTTTGTTTCCGGTTACCAGACCTGCAACTTCATTTTTCACATCAATCCATACTGGTTTTGTTGTATCAAAGGTAAGAGCTAGTAAATCTCCATAAGATTGTCCTTTATTTAAAAGGTTAAATTCTGAAAAAGTAGAACCATCTTGTGACCATCTATATTCATATTCAAAGAAATTATTAGCATCAATACCTTTATAATATTGAATACCATTTCCGGTTACTGTTAGTGTTTCTGTAACTACTAATTCTAATGGTGAAACAATAGACGCAATAGTATATTCTACGTTTCCGATAATAATAGTATCTCCTATAGCAAATGTAACAGTGAATTGAGTCCCAACACCAATAACTACATTTTCACCTGCAACTATATTAATTGTACCGGTCATATATGGAGTTTTAAGTCCAGCTATGATTTCCCAGTCAATAACTTTTAATGTATTTTTGTAGGGTGTTTGTAATGATGCTATGAAAAAATCTCCGTATGCACTAGCAGTATATCCTGTTACCATTATTCTTCAATTTTTTTATTAACACTATCTTGTGGTGTATAAACTTCACCAGCAATCCAAGATGCTACAAATCCTGTTAATGAAACAAAATATAGTGCAAGTTCTCCAATATTGGCTTTAAACCAAATTGCACCAGCACCAGCAACTGCCCAAATAACGACAACAACATAAATCATAACCTCTCTTCTCGAGTTTGGTCCTTTTTTAAAGATTGCTGTTTTTGTGCTTGGTCTTTTTGCTTCAGCCCAAATATAAGTTGCGGCATATGCAGTTAAGGATCCAAAATAGATTGCAAGATCTGCAAAACTAGCAGTTTTATAGGCTCCTAGAAGTCCCATAACTACCCATAGAGAAACTATAAGGTAGACAAGAGCTTCTCTCTTTCCAAAGTTACTAAAAAATTTCATTGATAACAGTATTTTTATACTGTATATATTCTTGAAATTCTAGTAGTCTGTGATTAATAGTATTAATGAGTTATCAATTTCCATTTTTGGCTCTAATATGTCAAGAATATCAAGAACAATTCCAGCGTTATGGTCATCTTCTCCATGAGATTCAACGTACATATCTATCTTTTCAGAAAGTTCGCTTGCAAAAACTCTATTATAAGGTTTTTCTGGGTAAAGAACTCCGATCTCTTCAAGAATCTTGTTAACATGAGGTAACTCTTCTTCGTCATATAAATCAAAAAGTCGAAAAGTAGCTGTGATTACTTTAAAATTAAATTGAAGCATTTTTTTGCCTTCAATTTCAACCATTCTACTATAACTTTTATCTTTATATAGATTAAATTTGATGTACTGTAGGTTTTCCATTTCTAAGCACATTTGGTAAAGAAAGAAGACTGAATTAATTTCTTTATGAACTACTTCAGAACCTACCGTTTTAATCATATTAATTGTTGAAAGATAATTACTTTCTAAAAGTGATTTTAATTGACTTGTAGAAACCATTATCGAATCATCGGATATCGAGATAAAATGAGTTTCATTATGGATTTGTGTCCATAGTTTATTATCGATATAATTATATTTGTATAGTGCGACATCTACTGCTGTTGGCATTAGACTTAAATCAAATTGTTCCATAAATTTACATATTAGTAAACTTGCATAGAATCTTCTAACCTTTGTAGAGTTAAATATAGATCTTCTTTAGCAAATTTTTCAAGTTCTTTAAATTCTCTCTTACCGATTTCATTCCTTTCCATAAAAAATGAAATGGCTTCTTCTGATGGTATATATTTGCTTTTTGAAGTTACTTCTTTTTCGGGCTTTTTAGTTTTAGTGTAGATCCAGCCCGTAACACTTTTAAATCTTGCGGCAACAAGCGACCAACTATCAATAACTGCGATTGGATTGATTCCGTTCTTATTAAAAAATTGTGCGTTTGAAGGATATTGAATCGCAAAGAAGCGATTAATCATGAAATGATGTCGCTTCTTATTATGATTCGTGATTTTTTTATAATCGTTCGGCTTAGTGAACATTATTTTAATAAAATCAAACAGTTTTGTTTCGTCTAACATTTGCTATGGCTTTTTCGAATACTTCGAGTCTATTGTTATTATTTATATGGGTTACTTGTGTTTTGTTTACTTCGGCAATAACCTCATCGAATATACCTTCATCGTGTGCTTCTATTAATAATTCATTTAAAATATCCTCGTTTGTCATTTTTAAAATAATGTATTTAATTGTTTAGTTTCAGGTAATTTATTAACCTCATCTAGTTTTAGGGTTGCAAATGGATCAAAACTCTTAGGAGCACCTTTTCCTGTAACATTATTAGTACTCCATTCGGTTCCTTCTAATATCTTTTCCATCTGAGTTAAACTAGGCAACTGCGGCTCAACTTTAAAGTCTTTGTCAATTTCATTATAGATACTTTTTAAGATTCCCTCAGGTATTGTGTTATAGTGCAGGAGCATTAAGTCTAAGTTCTGATTGAAACGAACACGAATTTCTTCAAGTGTTGATTTGCCAACAACTTCATGGATTAAACTTACAATAGTGTCAACTTGATCCGATGAAAAGAAATGGTCAATGTGGAAATTACCTTCGATTTCTCTGTACTTTTCAAGAATTTGAAGAGCCTGTTTTTCAGTGATTGAGTAATTTCTAATAGAACCAGAACTTGTACGTTTAGTCCAAGTAACAACTGATTGGATATTATCGCTCTTGTCACCTTGTAGGATTTTAGAGAAGATAAAATCATCACAATTAATTTCTTCGATTTTAACGCCATTCTTAAGAACCCATGATTGTAAATCTTCTTTAAGTTTATCGTTCATCACTTCGTTAGAAGACATGTTAAATAACATATCATCATTGCTCATAGTTGAAGTACCTGCAGATTCTAATAATTCTTGGAATCCTTCGAATGCTAATAATTTTCTTTGAGAATTATAGTACCATAGTGTATATGCATCAGTTGCTTTATTATAGTCAACTAATTGAATTAAATCTCGGTCGCCAGTCCAAACAATACAATTTTTACCTTCATTGTTTAATTGAGTCGACCATCCAAATAAGATATCGTCAGCTTCTGCGCCTGGTACTTTATGAATAATTACACCACGTTTTGCAAGAATAGCTTGAAATTCAGTGTAAGTATTAAATACGTTTTCCCAGTTAACAGAATTGTCGGATACTCTAGTACCTTTATATTCGGCAGCAGGGAATAAGTCTTTACGCCAAGATTTTGAATCTACCGCAACTACGATTTGGTCAACAAATGGTGTTAACTTTCTAACTTCTGATGCAAAGTCAATACATAACTTTCGCATGAATTGTTCTTGACCATCACGATCGCCTAACAATTGTTCTTTTTTAGGACGTGGAAGTACGAATAATCTACTGTGTACAAAGTAGTTACCGTCGATAATCAAGGTATGTTTTCCTAATTTCATAGTTCTTTAATTTATTTGTAAATATAAACAAAAGTTTTGACGCGGTAAAACTTTTATCAATTTATTTTTTAATTTCTTACAATTTCTTGTATTTTGTAAACGCATGATAGAAGAGTAATAACTGGATCTATCACTAATGTTCTTTGAGCTTGGTGCTCGGCAACACAAATAGCAATTTGTGGAATGTGTCTAAGACTTTGTGTCTTCTCTGTTTGAATGTATTCGATAAATTCTTCTCCAAGCGTTTGAAGCACATCATCGACTCTGTTTCCGTATTCACCAACAATGTGTTTATAATTTTTGACTGGATCCATTTCATTAAAAATCAAATCAAAAACGTCTTTATAAACAGAGTTAAATTTCTTAACATCCTCTGCTGTAATATTTGTTGTTCCTTGTGTTTTGTAGCCCTGTAATTTATTTAAGGTACTACGCAAATCTGGAAAATTACGACGAACAAATTCAACCAACGCTGGTTTTTCAATTGTCATTTCCTCTTTTCCACATATTTCATAGACACGCTTAATGTATTTCTTAGTCAATTCAGTTTCTTCTGATTTGTCAAAGTCAAAATTAATAACTTCAAATCTTGAAAGAATCGGATCTGGAATTTTATTAACGTAATTACAAGTTGCTATAAAACGAGAGTTACTTGCAAATTGTTCCATTGTCGCACGAAGTGCTTTAAAGAATTGATCAGAAACTCCATCAACCTCATCTAAGATAACCACTTTAAATTTTCCTTGGTCATCTAGTATTGACATTGTTGAACAGAAATCTGTAATTCTTGTTCTAATTACGTCAACTGAAGTGTCAGTCGAAGCATTAATATAAATGTATGGAAGACCAAACTGTTGAACAATTGCCTTTGCTGTTGAAGTTTTTCCTGTTCCAGGACTTCCTGCAAGTAGCATGTTCTGTGATAATCCATCTTTGAATTTTGACATTACTCGCTCTGGTAAAATCAAATCTTCTAAATTTTTAGGACGGTACTTTTCTGTAAATAGCGCGTGAATCATATATTGCTTGTTTTTATAGGTATTATATAAACAATATTGAATATGTTTCAGATAAATATCTTATGGCATACAATAATAAATATCCTAAAATCCGTAGAACGGGTGGACCCTATCCACGAAATAGATACGGCGTTTGTTATGAGGGTCTTTCCAGACAACAACGTAGATTATTGTTGGAAAATCCACTAATCAAGGAGAGGGCTCAAGATGATCAGTTTCTACATATCGTTTTTGAGGTTTGTAAGTTTAAACATCAATCACATAAAGACAAATATTATTATGATTGGTCGACTGGATGTTTTATGAAGATCGAAGAGCTTGAAGAGAGTTATGATACCATTGATTGGACATGCGCTCTATCTGGAGAACCTATCCGTTCTAATATAAATAACTTTGATGCGCAAAACTTCGTACATCCTGATTATCATGATACTCTTGGTGGGAAATCAGTTGATGGTAGAATTATTAAATCATCAGTTGCCTTCCAAAAACACGTAAAAAAACTCCTATTGAATCAACAACAGGAGTTCTTAAAACTTGCCAAAAAGAATTCTAAATTACATTAATCTAGAGAATCTTTCTTTAACACTTAAATTTTCGTATTTTGATTCATTTAAGGTATTTGAATATTCTGCTTTTTTAATCAATTCGTTATATTTTGAATGTAACACAGTTCCTTCAGAAACTTGCCAATCAAATTTAGATTCAATTTCAGTAGCTAATTCATTTAATCCAGCGGCTTTTGCTCTGGTAACTAAAGATTCTTGTGTAGCTGATTTTTGCTTTAATGCTTCTAATTTTTTCTTCATTCCAGCAATTGCACCTTTAAGTATGTTAATGCCTTCTTTATTTTTATCAGGAGATTTTTCAGCATCGGCTAATTCGGATTCTTTAGCTGTGATGTCATCTTGTAATTCTTTTATCTTTGGATCTGTTGGTTCTTTTGGATCTGTTGGTTCCTTTGGTTCTTTTGGATCTGCTGGTTCCTTTGGTTCCTTTGGATCTGTTGGTTCCTTTGGATCTGTTGGTTCCTTTGGTTCCTTTGGTTCCTTTGGATCTTTACCAGCTTCTTTATCTTTAGCTGCTTGAGCGTCGGCATCTAATTTAGCCTGAGCTGCTTTTGCTTCAGCTTCTTCTTTATCTCTTTTTGCTTTTTCAGCCTTTTTATCTTCATCTGAAGGTTCAAGTTCTTTAATTGCATCTTGATCCTCTTTATATTTTTGTTGAAGTTCAGCCATTTTTTCTTTATAAGTAGATAATTTTTCAGGATCATCTTCTAATCCAGAAGCTCTTTTAATTGATGCTATTTGGCCAGCAATTTTTTCATTTTGAATTGCTCTACCTACAAGGTCTCCTTTTGATTTGAATTTATCATCAACCATTTTTTGAAGCTCAGATGCTTGTTCTTTTGCTTGTTTTGCTTTTGCTGCAATTTTAGCCTTTTGTTGAGCGTCTGGCGCATCAGCGGCAGCAGCTTCCATATCAGTTATGTTTAACTTAATTTTGTTAACTTTTGCTTGTGCTTTTCTGGCCTTTGGCATCCACCAAATCCATTGCATAACGGTACTTGGTCCTTCGGCATCTGCTTCGTTAACTTCGGTAAAATCTTCTCCTTCTAATTCTTCAGTTAATTCTTTCGCAAGAGTTTCTAAAGAAGTTATGATAGTATCTACATCATTAGAAATAGTTGGTGTTTCGGTAGTAGTTGATGTTGCAGTTGCTAATTCACCTTCCATAATCATAGTATACCATGATTCAAATGTTTTGTTAGTTTTCATGTTTTTAATATATTTTTATTACTAATAGATTATATATCACAAAAAAAGGGAACCGATTTCTCGATTCCCTTTATATAAATTAGAATGTTAATTCTAAACTAAATATTAAGCTAATGTTAATAAGTTACCAGAACCTCCATCAACTGTTACGTTAAATTTAACGTATTGAGTTTCAGGGTGGAATCCTGCATCAACTAAAGCGAATCTAGATTTAACAGCAACTTTAGGAGCCATAGTTCCTTCAGCGATTGTTTGTACTGATTCAGCCATTAAGTAAGGCATGAATACGATACCAGGTCCGTTTCCGTCTCCTTTTCTACCAACTGCGATTGAATAATCATCCCAAGCCATTGTAGGGTCAGTGTAAACATTAACTCCAGCTACAGATCCTAATGGGTAGATAGCTCCAGCAGCTTGTGCGAAAGTGTTTGCCATTGGGTTTGCAACGAAACCAGCGATTGATTGTAAAACTGTAGCAGTTTGTGGTCCACATACTGCGAAATTACCAGCTCCTCTTCTACCTCTGTTAGCAATTAAGTTAGCAGCAGCTAAAATTTGAGAAAGGATTCTTCTGTGTAAAGAAGGTAAAGTTTCACCACCAACTAAAGATGCAGCAAGAGGTAAATCTAAATCAAATGATGTAGTAGCACCAAAAGCTTTTTGTACGTTTACACCACCTAAAGTTCTGATTCTTTTTAAGATATATTGGTTAATACCTTGAGTTAATTCATTAGTTAAAACAGCTTCAACTTGAGCAACAGCGTCAACTCCGAATTGTTTTAAATCTTGAACTTGTTCTCTTGTTACAGCAGCAGCAACTTGGAAAGTTTCAGCTGAAACTGATTTAGAGAATAAAGATAATCCCATGATTTTGTCTGGAGTTTGTTCACCAGCTTCTCTTGAGAATGGAGAACCATTTTCGTCAGCAGCTACAAATCCTTTAACGTGATCTTCTAAAGCTTTTACTAATTCTACTTTTGGAGCAGCACCTGTAGTATCTAATACTGAGATTGCAGCAGATACAGAACCAGCGTTAGCACCAACTTCAGTAACTTTATAAATATCTAAACCGTCGATTCTTGAAGTACCTACAAATGTAAATGTGTAGTTATCTTGAGTTTCTCCGTCGATTTCAGCTTTATCACCGTCAGTTTTGATGTAAGTTGGAGCAGTAGATCCAGCTAATTTACCACCTTCGTAAACGAAGTCTAAGTAAGATAATAATCCCATTGGACCAGCCATAGGAACTACAGGTACTAAATCTAAACCGATAGTTTGAGCAGCAACTTGCATTGCTAATGGTAATAATGAAGGAGCTTTATCTCCAGAACCGTTTGCAGTAGAAACTCCACCAGCACCGATATTACCTGGTAAACTGTAGCACCCATACCGAAGATATTTCCAGCAGTACCTAAAGACATTTGAGATGCATCTTCGTATAATTTGTGGTTATGACAGTATTCTGACATCCAAGCTAATTTGCTTGAATCGTTGATACCTGTCGCAGATTCGATAATCGGAGACCACGTTGCTCTGATTTCTGATTCATTGATTAAATTTGCCATTTTGTTTAATTTATTTTTTTAATGGTTTTATTGTTTCGTATTTTACGAGTTTTCGATATAATTTCAGTTTTTTGCTTCTTAACTGAGCATCGAATATGTTTTGATATTATTATATATCTTTATTATTTGTTTGATTTTTTTGATTTTTTCAAAAAAACACAAAATAATGATTATTTTCTGAATTTAGCAGCGATTTGTGCAGCTATATCAGTTGTATCATAACCAATAGTTTTAACTTCTTCAACAGTAGCAGCTTCATTTACCATAGCGATTTTTTCCATTACTGGAGCAGTTTCTCTAAGGTCTCTTGTTTGCCAAAAGTTTGCAACTTGGTAAGAAGTTTCTAATCTGTGCATTTTTGATTGTGCAATGATTTGGTTTTTCTTAGATTCAGACAATTTAGTCCAAGTTTCGTGATATTCGCTTGGCATCATTGAAATAACTGCAAGAGTTGTTTCATTTGCAGGAACAGCTCCCATTAATGAATTATCCCATAATCCTAAGATTTGTCCTTCAGTTAAGTAACCTTTTCCTTCAACTGCATTAATAACTTTAGATTTTTCTTCAGATGTTAAAGCATTGAATTCGTTTACTTTCTCTTCAGAGATAAATTTAATGAATGATGGTCCTTCGTTTTTCTTAGCGTTAACTTTTTCAACAATAGCTTCTAATTTAGATGCGATTGAATTTTTGTAAGCTTCCATAGCATCAACATCTTTACCAGCAGCGTCTCCAGAACCAGCTAATTCTAAATCCTTTTCTTTATTTTCAACTTCTTCTGCATCGTAAGTTTTACCGTCTGCGTCAACTACTTCAGGAGAAACGTCTTTAGTTTCATCTTTAATATCGTCAGCTGGTAATCCTTCTTCAGTTACGTCTTTTGCTTCTTTGATTTCTTCACCAGCTGCATCGCCTTCGCCAGCAAGTTCTAATTCTTTCTCTTTATTTTCAACTTCTTCAGCATCGTATGTTTTACCATCTGCATCTACAACTTCTGGAGAAACATCTTTAGTTTCATCTTTGATTGCTTCAGCTGGAATACCTGCTTCGTCTTCTAATAATAAGTTAGAGTTAACTGTTTCTGCAACATATTCAGCATATTCAGTAACTTTCTCTAAGTTCTCTCTTAAATATTCAGTATATTTAATTAAGTTCTCGTAAGAAGTTGAACCTTCATTATAAGATTCTGCTAAATAGTTTGTGTAGTTTTTAATAGCATCAACGCTTTCTGCGATATGCTCAGAATATTGAATACCTTGATCCAATTTCTCTGCAAGACTTTCTGTGTAAGAAATACCTTGGTCTGCTTTTTCAGCGATATGCTCTGAATATTTGATTGATTCGTCTAATTTCTTAGCTAAATAATCAGTATACTCTTTTAATGTTTCTAATTGAGAACTAGTTGACTCTGATTCTGTTAAAGAATTCATACCTTCTTTAATAGATTTGATCTCTTCAGAAAGATATTTAGAGTATTTATTAAAATCCTCAACCGTAATAAATTTAGACTCTGCCATTTTTGTTTCGTTTATATTTTCGATTGTTTGTTTTTCATCTGTATTATTTATCTCGTAAATAAATAAGTCATTTCCTTCATTAACAAATCCGTAAGATTCATTAACTCTTTTTAATTCAGCGTTCTCAAATCCAGGATCTGCAACTAAATCATAAGTAAATAATTGTTTGATTTTTACAGTTCCATTAGATTCAACAGCTCCTGCTGCTCTACTTGAAATTTGTAAAGGAACTCCAGCATCAACAAGAGCTTTTGCCTGTCTTCCTGCATCAGTATCTAATAGTCTGATACGTCCTTTAACCTGTTTTGTAGCTGTGTCGTATGTAAGCTCTTCAATAATGTGTGAAACATTTTTAAGAGAAACATCAAAAGTCTGAGGGTGATCTAATTCACCTAAAAGTTTTGAAGATTTAATCTTAGCCTGTAGAGCCTCAATCTGCGGTAAATACTCAGATTCAGTATAGATTCGGTTATTACGATTTTTCTTATCGATTTCTCCAAAGATACCTTCTAGAACATAGGTTCCACCTTCTTGTTTAAACTCTAACTCAGTAGATGATCTTTCTAGGATCAGTAAGTTTTTAGTCATAATTATTATTTTATTATATTTCTATTATATATCCAGTTAATTTTATTGGATTTTTAAAATTTTTAAAGATTATACGCCAGCTAATGGATCCTCTTCTTCTCCGCCTTCAGCTTCTTTTTCAGCTTCTTTTTCTTTTTCAGCCTTCTCTTCTCTATAATCGTTAAAAAATTTAACTAGAGTAAATATATCCTCTTCAGTAAAAGCGGTGTTTCCATATGCTTTATAGAAATATTCTTTAAATTCTTTTTCACTTTTACATGACATGATAGCACCTAAGATTTCGGTTGATTTAATTTCATTTCCTGAATCTAGAGTAACATCATCAACTATTACTTTGGAATCTTCACCAGCCTCAATTGCACCTTCTTGTAGTGAGGTTGTGAATTGTTCAAATGTTTTAATTATTTTCATTTTCTTTTATCTATTTTTAATTACATTCCTCCCATCATTCCCATTGGATCTTCAGGTTCTGGTTCTTCAGCTTCTTTAGCCGCATTTCTTGCTTTATAAGCTTCGTTTGCTGCTTTATCATCTGGAGATAATTTTAAGTATCTATCAACTAAGAATTCCATATCAAAGTAAGGTGATTCTTCCATTGTTAAAGGATCTGTTTTAACTAATGAGTCTTTCATTGTTCCAATAAAATCAAGTCTTTTGCTCATGATTTCCATTTGCTTTAATTCAGCAAACATATTTTCTTCATTAAATCTTAATGCGATTTGGGTTCTAAAACCAGCATCTTCTTTAAATTCAGGAAATTTAAGACACATTTGTAACCACAGTGGTTTAATCAATATCTCTTGGAATGAACTACGTAAACGATTAATGAATTTAGCGAATTTGATTTCGTCTCTAATCATTCCATCTGCTTCCATTGCAAAATCTCCACCGCCATCTTCATACATAAATCTAGAGTATGGGATTTTTGAAACTGCTTTAAGTTTATCTGAGAAATATTTTAATGATTCTGTGTCACTTAATTCAGGACCATCTCCACCAAGAGTTTCAATCTCTGGTTGTTCTCCGTCCTTACTAGGTAACCAATATTCTTTGTTGAATTGTAACATTGGTTTTCCGTTCGTTGTAAGAGAAGCACTGTCCCAATCAAAATCTACTACCTCTTTATAATTACTCATCAATTGAGAAAGTGATTGTTTTGCTCTTGTTTTAGATTTACCACCAACTGGGATAATAAACTTCATTCTATAAGATGAATTTGTAACAGCCCAAATAACTCTGGTATGTTCCATAATTCTCATTAAGTTAAATGAACGGATTAATCTTTCAAGGTAAGAAACCCTTGACGCGGTAGTAATCGAACTATATGAAATGTATACGATTTGAGAATCATATAATTTTCTTTCTTTTAATGGATCATCTTTAAATTGAATCCATACTTTTTTACCATCTTCATGGTTATATCCTGGTACTAATGTGATTGGATCAACTTCCTTGAAACCAATAACTTCGGTCATCTCAGGATTATAAATAATCTCAAATGAAAGGTAACCATCGATTAACCATTTTCTAAAGAAATACCATGCTGATTGGTCCATGTTAAAACCAAAATACTGGTAAATATCTCTATATGCTTTATTAAGATATTTTTGAACCTCATCTGAAACTTCCATTCCGATGATTTCAGGATTCGCGATAAAATTTTTATTATCGAATACAATTGATTCGTCGCATAAAATATCTAAAATGTCTTCGATCTCATCATGTTGTGAAAACGATCTAAGTTCATCTCTTTTACCTTTATAATTTTGGTCAAAGAATGGAATATTTTTACGCATTGTAGTATCAGCCATTGAAAGAGCTGCAAATGCGCCATACATATCATCGTTATCCAGTCCTAATGGATTCATTTGGCCGTAACCAATTGCATCTTCTACTGGACCAATTGCCTGAGATTGTCTAAGTACCAAATCATCATAGTACATACCAAAAGAAGATAACTTCTTTAGTGTATCACTTAAGACAAAAGGTCTTTTTCCAGTACTCAATGGACCATTTCTTTGTACAAATCCTGCCATTATATTATTATATTAATTTTAGTTATATATTCTTTTTTAAATAGTCGTTAAACATAAGTCTAATTTTCATTACATTTGTTCCATTAAATTCCATAAAATCACAAATTGCAATTTCTGGCCATTTTGAATAACTTACAACAGCTTGACCTTTTTTTCTAGAAGGTATATACTGTCTTAGCGCAAAATCATAGCCAAATTTTTCAAGGTATTTTTTCATACCTTTATATGTTATTTTAAGCGGTTTTTCGGTCAATGCATTATTATCACTAGGTGCTTTAGTACCAAGAATTTCAGAGATAATGTCTGGTTCTGATTCCTTGATTTTAATATTCATCTTTGTATATAATTCATCAAGAAACTTTTCTTTGAATTTAACAGGTAATAGGTTTAAGTTAACTCCAAAATCGTTACCTCCAACCTGTTCAATTGCCAAAACGACAGGATGCTCATCAAACCATGGAAGTTCTTTTGCGTATTTTGGAGAATACTCAAAAACATATATCTTTCCTGCTTCGAATCTATTTCTGGTTATTTGAGCTTCAGATACTTTTTTAGATTTGATTCCTTCTTGAAACCAATCCATTGAGGCCTTTGAAGCTTTTACTTTACCTCCAAATTCCTTAGTCAATTCAGCTATTCTTTCTTTAACGTAACCCATTTTTAATAGTATCTTCTGTTAGAACTATAAATTTCCAACATCTGCTTGCCGCATATTCTTTGGCAGCATTATATTTATCCATGTTTTTTACATATTGCTCGGCAAGAAACTTATAAGATTCTAAAGCTTTTTTAGACATTTTAGTCGGCGGGGTTGGTTTTTGAATTTGTGCCTTTGGTTTAATTTCTGCCAAAAACTCTTCAGTTGAACCATCTTGCTTTAAGATTTTAAAATAAAAATCTGGATTGTATGTTCTTTGCTTGTTACCCTGTCTTGACCAATATTTAATCTCTACAGGCTCACTAGACCACACTAAAACTTTGTCATTAATATCACACCAAATCATAAACTTATATTCCCATGAACTCCTATAAATAATAGGTGTTGGTCCAGCATACTTTTGCGGGTTCTTTGGATTAAAATAACCTTGATTAAATCCTGAATTTTTGGTTGGTTTGAGATTTTTTATTGACATTAAATCGAATAGATTCCACCATTATCATCTTCACTCGATGCTCTATTCATAGAGATGGTACCTTTGTATTTTTGTGGGTGTATTTTATTCCAACCTTTTGCGTATCCACGCTTTGCAATTTCTGTAAAGTATGCAAATGCATTTGGATATTCTGGTTTAAATCCTCTCCAATATTTTAATAGGTCTAATAATGCAAACTGGAGACAATCTTGTCTATCATCTGGATTTACATAAGACATTCTATTAATTGCTCTTTCTGCTAATAAGATTAACATCTTTTCAGCAGTTGGTGTTAACTTGTCTAGATCCTTAGATTCGCTTATTGCGTTATGTAGATCTTTATTGTTTAAATAGTTTTTAGTTTTAGCCACTGTATTTTCTTTAAATTTATACTAAATTATATAGACCGTTACCTTTTTGTTTCACGAGGTGTATAAACAACAAAAGGGACGCATAGCGACCCTTTTATTTTAATTATTTATATTAATTGTTATGCATTTAATGCAGCAATTTTATCTTCCCAAGATTTGATTTCTCCGTTGATTAAAGATTCAGCTTCTTTAATAGCCTCATCATTTCTATCAGCACCTGATAAAACTCCTTTTTGATCTTTTAAGAAAGCGATCATTGATTCATATGTTGCAATTTTCTCTTCTTTAACAGCTAAATCAGCAGATTCTCCTTCTACCATTTCTTTTAAGAATGAAAGAGCAGATTCTCCAGTTTCAGCAGTAACGTAAGCTGAAGCTTCATTTGCGTTTGCTGCTTTAAAGAATTTTGCAATTTTATTAGATTTATTAAAACGAGCTACATAAACTTCTTCGTTTAATTTGAATAAATTTACAATAGTGTTGTTTCCTTCGAATGTTGCAGCAAAATCAAGAGTTACGTAATTTGCTAATAATGTTGGAAGAGATTCGAACAATTCAGCAATTGGTCTCTCATTATATCTTACCATACCTGCAGAAAGAACGTGAGTTGTAAATGTATTTCCTTCAATTAATGAAGTGTTGTGTTGGAATTTACCTTCAGTTAAATTGTAGATAAATTTGCTAGGTCCGTGGAACCATTTAATAGAATCATTTGAGAATTCAAAAGATTCAAATGCATTAATTGCATTAATTAAAGTTGGGTTATTAGTCCCTTCAACTTCTTTAATTTCAGTGTCATTCATTTCGAAAATTCTCCCGTTCACATAAAACTGGAATGATTCTTCTAACTTAACGAATGGTGCAAGAATATTAGTTGTCATATTATTTAATTTTTTTCTTTTATTATATATCTGTTTAATTTATTATCTATTGTCAATATCGGTATCATCGATGATTCTACTGTCTTCTTGATTGGTTTGAATTATGTTTGTATTGATTTCAAACATTCTATTTCCAATATGTCTTTCTGTAGTTTCTCTATTAGTTCCAAAACTTTCATCATTACCCCAGTTAAATGACGGAATGAATGAATTAATCTCAACCGCAAATGTTATTTTATACTGATCTTTATCTTCAAATGTAAATCCTAATGGTCTTTCCTGTGTGTAATCTTCTGGAAATGCATAATAAGATGCAATTCTATAAGTTCCTTCGTCTAAATGCCCAACTTCAACATTAAAATAATTTGACTTATAAAGCCTTTTAATAATTGATTCAGTTATTTTAAAAGAATCAAGTGTTGAAGATACTAGAATTTCAATATCGAATTCAAGCGTGATTGGTATCATATCGAATTCAGCAGTGTAGCCTTCCATTGCTCCTTCAGAATTCATTTTAGTATAACTACCAACTGTTCTTTTATTAACAAGTTTTGATGAATCGATACTAACTGAAGTAAGATTTGCAACTCCTCTAGGAATTGCATCGTAATTTGCATCAGCAAAAGCCTTGTCTGGCGTACAATTCGGACCAGAAGCTGTTGAAAATAAGAATTGATCTCGTAGAAATTGGTCATCTCCAGTGATCGAATAATAAAAAGGAACATCAACTCTGACTCTTTCAGTATTTGAAATTTGTCTATGAAAATAAACCTTATTATTAAGATCGGCTAAGAAACCTATAATAAGGTGTCTTATAACGCTATCGTCGCTGTTGTATTTTAAATTGTAACTTGCCATTTAGTATATATCATTATTCTATAGATTCAATATCAAACTTTGAGAAACCATTCTCTCTGTAGATTTGGACTTTTTTATCGAATAATTCGTGAGGTAATACAGTATGGTTAATGATAAAACAATTTATTTTACTCTCTTTAATAACTTGACTTAAAATCTTAAGAATATTATGGATTCCGTCAGCATCAACCGAACTTAATAACTCATCTAAAAATAATAGATTTAATTGTGGGAATCTTAATTTAAGAATTTTAATAATTGCAATAATAACAATAAAATCTGCCTTTTTACGTTCTCCTGTTGAAAGAGTTAATGGATTAATCTCCTCCCCTAAATGATTAATAATACAATTGAATTTCTCATCAAATCTGATATGGAAATGTAAGTGCATTGTTTGAGTCATTAAGGCGATATTCGCATTAAGTCCCGGCAAGATAGTTTTGATTGCTAAATTCTTAACACCATCTTCTCCAAGTACTTCCTCAATCATTTCAAGAAAACCAAGATCAACTGCTTTAGTATCTTTTAGGGTTCCTTTCTCATTCTCTTGTTTCTCAAAGTCACTGATAATTTGTTCTAAATGAGAAAAATCTGCAGTACCTTTAATTGCCTCCTTGATTTTGATCAATTCACCTTTTAAATTTCTAATGTTTGTATTTAAGGACGAAACTTTATCTTGAACTGCTCTATCTTTTGTTCGCAAATCAATTATGCTCTGTTTTATTGTATTAACATCTTCACTTACCTTTGATAACCTTTCAGGAATTGATTCGATTTCTTTTTGAAGTTCACATTTTCTGTCAATATGAAATTCTCCACTTAATTCGCTTTCACAAGTTGGACATGTATTATTTTCATACAATTCCAATTTCTTTTTTAATTCAGCCAACTTAAATTTTAATTCAGATTCAGTTGATTGTTTTGTTTGTAAATCAGTTGTAAAAGTTCCCAGACTTGCTGTGATTTTTTCTTGAGCCTCTTCAAGTTTCTTTTTATTCTCATCATATTTAATTAGAGAATCTTTAAGTTCTTGTATTTTTTGCTTGTCCTTTTCTTGACTCTCTTCCATTAATTGCTCCAATTTTTCTTTAACTGAAGCTATATTCTCATTAATTTGAGACAATTCTCTGGTAAAAGAATCAATGTCTCCTTTAAGAACTCTTCTCTCTTCTTTGATTGCGTTTTGCATTTCATTAAGAATAGAGAATCCAAACATTTTATCAATGATTTGTCTTTTATCACTATTACTCATCGTCAAAAAGGACTTAAAGTCATTGACTGAAAGAATAATGATGTTTTTAAATACATGATAT
Source organism: Heterotrichella gracilis (assembly GCA_032358255.1). Taxonomy (NCBI): domain Eukaryota; class Xanthophyceae; order Tribonematales; family Xanthonemataceae; genus Heterotrichella; species Heterotrichella gracilis. Next base: position 90,038 of record JAULBX010008995.1, on the reverse strand, counting down.
GGGATCCCAAAGATTTCCTCTTCTAAATAATCTTGAACAGATTTTTTACCAGCTTTGTCAAATTCGATACCATTCAAATATACTTTAAAAATACCTGGTGCAAGGCCACGTTCAATGATAACCTGTGTAGATTTACATTGTAATTTGATACGTACCCAAAGTTCTTTATTGATTCTGTTTGGTAAGTCATTTAATTTGACACCTTCGACTTTACCGTAAAGAGCAAAAACTATCGCGTTAGCAATAGTTGTTTTACCCTCTCCGTTTTTTCCTAATGTTAAAAATAGTTCTGATTTATTTTCATCAAATTCTATCTTTTGAATCTTATTACCATAAGAAGCAAAGTTTTTTAATTCTATGCTCTGTATTTTCATATTTTAATCCGTTTGGTTATTATATGCATGAAAGTCATGAAGTTTCTTTAATCTGTCTTTAATCTGATTTTTAGTATTCTCATCATGCATTAAACTATCAACATAAACATTACAAAGATGTAGAATGTTATAGTTTTTGTAAAGGTCTTCAATTTGATCCATGTCATATTCGTCCTCTCCTAAAAATGTATCTTGTTCATAGATATTAGGATCGATTTTTCGACTGATCTTTTGTACCCTATTAATAAGCCTGGAAAGTGCGGATGTTGTTGCGATATTCGAAGGAACATATAAATCAACATAGTTATTTCTAATTGCATCTTTGAATTCACCGAGTGGTGTATTATATAGTTGAGTTAGGTTGAACTTAACGAACTTTGGTGATATTGTGTTTTCAAAGAAAGTTTCCTGCATGTCTTCTAAGTTAACCAGGTCAAATCCTTTGGTATTGTCCATATCAGATCTTGTCAATTCGTATGGAGTACCTACCATTCTAAGTTTACCTCTTCTTTGTCGATAATGGATATGTCCAGAATATACTGCATCGAATCTATCATACGAAGATGCTTCAACTCCATGAAAATTATCAACCTTCTTATTTAATTTAATTCCACGAACTTCAGAGTGACAAAACACAATACTAGATTCTGGATATTCTCCAAGAGTCTCTAATTCATGGTCCATATCTCTTCTCCATGGCATCAAAAGAACTTTTCTGCCTCCCCAAGTAAATTCTTGTGGATTTTTATAGATTGCAACATTTGGAATCCATTTAAGAGCATCAATTGAACTTACTTCATTACTCTTCTTAGCCCAAATATCGTGGTTTCCGCAAATAACGTGCGTTGGTAAAATGTTACCTAATCTTTCAAAAAGATCTATTGAATAATGAAGTACCTTGATGTTAACACTTTGTCTATTATCGAAGGCATCTCCAACTTGAACCAAAATATCTCCTTCTTCGTAGTTTTCTAATAAGGTTGGGATAAATTGATTATCGTAGAAATCTTTTTGCATTTCTAGCCATTCCAAAGAACTTGAACGAACTCCTAAGTGCATATCACCTAGAATCCAAATTCTTTTAACTGGTTTGTCTAATATTGCTTGTTCGATCATAGTGTTAGAATAATCTATTTATATTCTTTTTCTTTAGTACGTTTGTCTTTCTGTCAAGAGTCTCAATTAACTCTTCTTTGAACTTATTTCCAAGTGATTGATAGAATTTTGTTGGATTAATGTTAAAATAATCGCATAATTCAGAAAACACTTCGATGATTGAATGATTTGGTCTTAACTCATCTGAAATAAATTCATAGATTTCGTTAATTTCAATCTTTTTTAATTTAGTAGTTTGGTTAAACTCGCTAATATCGTTAAAGTGTTTGAATCTTGAAGATTCAATTAGTTCATGAATTTTATCAACAATGATTTTGCTTTCAATTTTGTCCTCTTCATCACGGTTATCTGTGTAACTTGGAGCAATTTCAAATGAAAATGTTGGATCCATTTCAAATTCGCTCTCTTCGAATGTATTGTCGAATATTTTGTCTCTTTGTGTTCTCATTATAAATTGTGTATATTTGAATTTGTAACATCGTCGGTTTCAGTAAGTCTCATGTATTGATAATTAATATCTAATCGACATTTAACTCCTTTACCTTCTCCATCTCTAATTTTTAGTACTTTAAGCCAGTATTCGCTACTCGCTCTCATTAAATCATCTTGAATAATTCCAAGCATTAAATCGGCAGTATGTGAAAGTCCTGCAGATTCTGCAACGTCTCCCATTCCGATGTCACTTGAATTATAATTGTTTCGATTAATTTGGGTTGCTGTAACAATTAACCATCCATTTCTAACTCCCATTGCTCTTAAATCTTCCGCGATTTGCTTGATTTTTAAGTACATATTTTCAGAGTTTGGATTTCTGTAGTTTGCTAGAATGTTTATGTAGTCAATTACAATACAACCTAGCTTTATTTTTCTTTCCTCTTCGATTTGTTTTAAATAGGCTTCAATATCTAATACTGTTGCTTGTGATGTTGGAAATTGTTTTACAAATAATTGTCCAGGAGGAGTTAATCCATCACCGACATTTTCAAGTTTTCTTTTAATTAAATCTTTGTTCTTTGCTTTATCTTCATATTCGCTCATTGGGATAGTTAAAAGGTTTGCTCCAATTCTTTTAAGAACTTTATGAGCTGCCATCTCTGCAGAAACAAATGCAGTATTAACTCCCATTTTAACAAAGTTTGCAGCATCATTTGCCAAATAAATTGACTTTCCAATATTCTGCTCTCCAACATAAACTACTAATGAACCATCTTTATCATAACCTCCTGAAAGTAATCTGTCAAGAAATGAATATCCACTTGATATTTTTTGCCTTCCTTCTTGATAGTGATCTTCTGCATTAAAGAAATCAAGTCCTAGATCTGAATTAAATACAATTGAGTTTCTATCATTAATTAAAGTTTTAACTTTAGAAATAATTGACTCTACATTATCGGGATTAACATCAGTTGTTTTGATGTATTCGATCGTATCAATCAGGGTGTTGTCAAATGTTCGCCATTTAATCCAAGCTTCCGCTGTTGATATTAACCACTCATCGTCATATTGTGTCAGATCAGTGTTGTAAACCAACTCTATGATTGAATCTTCTACCTTACCTTTAAATTTAGGACTTTGTACAAGAATTTTCATTTGTTCCGACTTTGGAGTTTCATGAAACTTCTCATGGAACTTAGTCGCTAAAAAGTGCATTGTATCAATTTCCTCTGAAGTATAGAAACCTTTATGTATTTTCTCTAAGTATTTTGGTTTTGCCAAAGATAATTTAAAGAATATTTTTTCAAAATCTTGTCCGAATTTCATGTATTATTTGTTTTTAATTATATATAAAAAATCTATAAAGTTTCCTATTGGAATGGATTAATCAGTATCTTGTAGGCTTCTTTTCCCTCTTCAAAATTTGTTTGTTCTAATAATCCTAATTGTATTGCCTTTTCTAGTCCCTTTTCTGCATTTTCTATTTTACCACAAGAATGATAGTTTAATAGTGAATGTTTTGTAAAATTGTTTCTTGGACGATCTGGTCTTTTTTGACTTTCAACTACGTAAATATGGATAATGTCAAAGGGATCCGGAAAGTTTTCCAACTCTTCTTGGATCCCTAGAACATATTTTATCGGTAGTTTATCTTCGTTTAATATCGTAAGATTTACTTCCATATTAATCCTCCATTGAATTTTCTAACATTTCTTCGATGTCTAATCCACCTGCATCAGAATTGTAATTAAAAATAGGGTGAATGTATGCATCAATTTTTTCAAGTACTTCTTTAGTGAATACTTTGTCAGTAAAGAATTCAGCATTAGAAACTACTTCGTCAAGATGCTCGCAAATCCAACCTCTTGCAGTTGATTTTGGAACTTTAACCCCTTTTTCAATAGATCCTCTTGTAATTCCACAAATATCCCATGTTGCATAATGTTCAAGACCAACATATGGATTCATACCTTTACTAAAATCAAGGTGGAATTTAATTGGTGTTGGTTTTGCAAAACGATTTTTACTTGGTTTTGCTGTTACAATAATACCGACTTTATCTGCTCCATCTTTTAATTGGGCTTTATTTAACATAAGCACTATTGATGCTGCGTATTCAGGTCCTGTTCCTCCACCTGCAATTTGTTGTGGAATAAATGATTGAGACTGATATGTGTGGTTTGTAAAGATAAAAGGAATCTTTAAGTCAGCTAACGGAGTCATAATAATTCTAAAGATTGACTTAAGAATTTTAGAACGCGTCATATCTGCTTTATCAGATCCTGTCGCAGCATCATCAATTTCTTTTTGGGTTGCTAAGTTACCCGCGCTGTCCAAGATAATCATAAGTTTTGGAATTTCTCCTCCCTTACGTTTAATCTCTTGCATTTTTTGAGTAATTGTTGTAATTGATGTTCTGAAATCCTGAACTGTATTTACAGGTTGGTAGTTTACTTTAGAAGTATCAATACCGAATTTAGTCATCTGATCTTTATCTACTGCAGCTTCTGAATCATAGTAAATTACACTGTAACCCATATTAATTGCCTCTCTTACAGAGTTTAATGTAAGGAATGTTTTACCAGTTCCTGACGGTCCAGCAACAGAACATGATCTGTTATTCGGCCAACCTCTAAAAAGTGAACCACTAACGCATGCATTTAAGTGATAATTTCCTGTGTGAATCCATTCAGTAACTTCTGAAAAATTAGATTGATCCATTACAGAACCTAGTGGATTTAAGGTTGCAAGTTCTTTGTTTAAGTCGTCGAACGTAAAGTTATTTTTTGCCATTTTTGTATTTTTTTGTTTCCATTTGTCTAAGATCCTCAAGCTCTTTTAGTAGGTCTTGAGTTTCAAATTGTATTGATGTCATTTGATTTTGTAAAGTCTCTAGCCTTGCGTTGATTCTTTTATAGCTTTGAATGAACCTGTTTTGTTCTTCGCTGATGTTTTCGATGTCTATACTCATATTAAAATAATGATGTTGAATAAATTAAGTTTCTATTTAATGTATGTAGTCCAACTGCCGTAAGAACCCTGTTCAATGGATCAATTACACTTTTTTCAAATTGCATTTCATAGTCAACTTGAGGCGCAATTTCATAAGGGTGGGCTCCTGGCTGGTACGCAAATATCTCGCAAGTTCCATGTTTACAATGGTACAATTTTAATTTTTCACCATTACCAATCATTTTGTATTTGTTCTTAAACTTAGGATTCTGATTCATTAAGAAATTATAGAATCCTGCAGCTTTAACATTAGGTGGACATTTAAGTCCATACTGGAATTCAATCGTATCATCGACGATATACTTTTCAATATTGTTAGTTCTTTTATTAAAACAAATTTCATCAATACTCGCTAATTGAAATTCTTTCTTACATTGTTTCAAATAATCTACCAATCTCTTTAATAGGGATGCTGTAGGTTTTTCTGAAAGAATCAATTTAAGAATCTCGGTTAATTGCTTTCTCGCAAGCGCTGGAGTTGAACTTTGAATCGTATCAAACCCGATAGTTTTAACCTTCTTAAGTGAAGGATATCGATCTTCAATTCCAATTTTATCTTCCCATGCAATATTTTGAAGATACTTTTTCTTGGCTAACCAAATTCCAGAGTATGCAATAGTTTCTAATTCAAACGTAAGGAAGTTTTCGGTATTTGTCGCTTCAGCATATTTCTCCATACACTTAAAGATATATTCTTTAAGTCTAAAGTTGTACAACTTCATAATGAATTGGTCAATTGATAGCTTTTCTCCAAGCCATTCAATAGATTCATACATTTCTTGAAACTGAACGTAACATGAATCGGTATCAATATAGATAACTGAAGGTTTTACCAGCTTGTTTTTAATTTCGATATTGAAATATTCATGAACTGCTTTGTCTTTAACCCAAAACTCCTGAAAATATTTGTTAAGAATCTTTTCAGAATATAGAATCGCAGATTGACCCTGTAAGGTAATCGATTCTGCGATATCTATATTAAAAAAGTGAAACCATTTGTTACCAAATGCGCCGTAAATCGAGTTAAGCATTACTTTTACTGCTTGCTCATATGCGGTATATTTGGCTGACAACATAGAATAATGCTCAACCAAGATTTTAATCTCGTCTTTTGTTAGATCGTCTTCTGGTTTTAGTATTAATTCTTCGATTGTCATAATTTATTCAGCTGTTTGGCAAGTTGCAATTGTTAATAATGTTTCTGAATCTTTTGAGCGTAAAACTACTCGGTTATCCATAACGTTTGCTGAATAATCCTCTTTGTCTAAAAGAGCTAAATATTTTTTGAATAAGGTAACATCTTTACCGTTTTCTCCTTCGAAACCATCGGTAACTAAGTAGTTGTAAGTTTTACCTTTCATACGAACACCATCTTTGTTAGTTGTGATAGTGAAAGTTTCTTCTTTGTCTAATCCGAATAGGGAACGAACTTTAGAAGTTGCAGTATAATCCATGTCGAATACATAATTTGCTGCGTCAATGTTGAAGATAGCTTGGATTTGAGAATCTGTCAAATCTTTGTAACCTAACGATGGTTCTGAACAAGCTAATTTAATTTCTAACTCATTGTTAAAAATACGGAATTCAGTTGCTACGAAATCTTCGTCATTTTCTACGAATTCGATTTCTGCCTGTACATTACCAAATTCAAACTGTTTAAATGCATCAGTTAAACGAGAAGCATCAAAGAAAGCAATCTTTAATTCTTTTGTTGTACTAATAGCTCCTTCTTCTAATTGGAATACTTGTCCAACTGGAACTCTGTGATGTTTTACTGCGTCTCTTTGTGGAAGATATGCAGATGCTTGAATTACTCCATCCTTGATTTTAAAGTAAATGAATGTGTCAATTACTTTAAGTCGATTCACAAAACCGATGAAGTTGTTTTGGTCTACTTTGTCAATGCTAATTTTCATGTTCTAATATTTATAAATTTGATTTATTTAGATATTATAGAGGGTATTAGCATTTTGTTTCACATAAAAAAACCTGGATGAAGATCCAGGTTTTTGTTAAGTTATTTATTGATTCTTATACTTGACTGTTAAACTCGTTAACTGCATCTGCATATTGTTTAATTAATTTTGCAAATCCAGGTGAATTGAACGCAGTGTTTAATTCTTCTACAAACAGTAGACCAGTCCCTTCGTATCCGGTTTCGGATTTAGGTAACATCATCGGTATTTCTCTAGTAATTGATTTTTCTCCTATTTTAATTTGGAAATCTGAAACCATTGAAGTTTTACTTCTGTTATCCATACTGTTAAAACTACGAGAAACAACATGTACTATACGAAATAACTCGACATTTTGATCATTTACGAAAGAGATATTAGACTCTTGATTTCTATTTAACCTCATGTAATTGTCATAAAAATGTCCAATACCAGATAATCTAGCCGCCTCTGGAAGAGGGCGATTTACGTTTACCCATGGGATAGATTCTTCATCATTTTTGCCTTTCTTAAATTTTTTAAAGGCAGGAAGTTCTGGGATTTGTGCTGCTATTTCATCTGCTAAATTTTTTAAATCCTTTTTTAGCATTTTCTCGTGTACAAAAGATTCAAATAATTTAATATGTTTCATAATTTAGTTTTATTTTGGTTATTTTATTTTTCGTTAGCTCTACACCATGAAATAGCGTCTTTAACTGTTTCTAATTCCTCATCATATCCACTTAAATCGTAGATTCCAAGGATAGTTTCGCCATCATCATTTAAGTAGAATGTAAACTCTTCCATTTCTCCTTCGTGTCTATCTGCTTCTGATTCTAATCCATTTGCAAAATTAACAGTATGTGGATATTCTTCATCTTTGTCTAATCCCCAAGAAATTGATTTTTTGTTTTTAGCTTTAGATAATTCTTTGAATAATTTTACTAAAATTTCTGGTTTTGGGCTAGAAGCTTCATTTATAAATTCTTCGAATAACTGAGTGTATTTCATAATTTTATTTATTTTTATTATAGTTATATATCTTTTTAATTTGATATGTAAATATAAACATAATATTTGAATCGGTAAACCGGTTTATATTAAATTTTTATCTTTTTTGAAATTTGTTTATATTTTGATTAATAATTTCTCCATTTTCTATGTCAATAGATCTATTAATGATGGGATCACTTTTCCAGTTTTTAGGTTTCATTATTGTCTCTAAATATGGAAGCAATGCACTTGAAATTTCTCGTGATGCTGCATTCCATAAATAAGTTGGAGTATGGTCTACAGAATAATATGAAATACCTCTATCTAATTTAATGATTGGAGATTCAAAAGAGGTTGGAACTGCAAAAAAGAATCCCATTCCACTATCGCAACTAATATCGATTATTGCAGTATTGTTCTTTAAAGAATCTAATTGTTCTTGTGTTTCAATATAATTTAAGGGTGCATTTACATTTTGTAGAATACCGTTAAAGATTATGTCGGCTTCAGCTAGATCTTTATTAAGATCACCATTTTTAAATGATTTATAGTAAACGTCTGGATTTTTATCAGCAACTAAGTGAGATTCTCTTTGAGTGTACACTATAATATTGTTGAATCCTCGACCTTGTAATGCATAAATAGCTCCTCTACTTACTGAACCATATCCTAAGATTACTACGTTTTTTCTTGGACCATAATGTCCATCCATTCCTTTTAATTCTAAAAAGTGAAGTACTCCAGCGTATCCAGCTAACTCATTATTGCGATAGAAAATATGTAGCTTTCCATGTTTATTTTCGATGTTCATCTCTTCCCATGCCAAAAGAGTAAGTTTTTTCTTAATGGCAAGATCGGTAATATCTCGTTGTTGAACAGCATGAGTCCATCCACATAATACTCCGCCGATTTTCATTTTTTCAAGATCAGTTGCAATTGGTTTTGGAAGTATGATAATATCGCAATCGTAAAGGGATTCTCTACTCCCTAATGTACAACCCCAACTTTCTAAGTCAGCATCAGTATATCCATAATCTTCGCCATATCCATGTTCAAAAATTAATTCTTTTAATAGGGATGGATCTATATTCTTAATATGATCAGGATAGATTGGTAATCTTTTTTCGTTTTCTTTATACGATGTTTTAAATACTCCTGTCTTCATATTAATCCTTTATATTAAAAAAGTATTTATATCCGTCTTTTGCGTCTGGATCTATTAATGTTGTATAGTCCATTGCCCATTGAGAAGATTCAATTTCTTTTTTAAATTTTGGGTAATAATTCTGATGTCCAGGAACTACATATTTTAGATAAATGTCCTCTAAGAATTCGTTATCTAATGGTTCTCCATAAAAATCTTCGTACATTGCTTTGTAAACCTCGCACATTTTAACGCTTCCAAGCCCGGTTGCAGATGAAGTTTCCATAATCCACATTTTTCCTTTTTTGTCAACTACAATATCTAATGCCCATAAATCTAGGTCTAAGAAAGTTTTAACATCTTTACAGATTGATAAAACGTTTTCGATAAATTTAGGATCTACTTTATTTTGGTCTTGATAAACATAAGTAAAACTTATTTTTTCATCAGCCTTTTTTGTTTTAATTGAACGATCATCTTCGATTCTTGGTACTCTTTCATTAATAACAAAAATCTTGTCTCTACAAAACATTACTCTGTATTCTCTTGCGAAATCTATAAATTGGCAGAATAAATCAAATTCATCTTTACTATCTTCTAATTCTTTAGCACTATCAAACTTTTGAATTCCAAGTCCACTGTGTCCGTCTTTGATTTTTGCAATTACTGGAAAACCAACATCTCCATTAATAGCCTCTTCTTTTGTAAATACGGTATTTGGAAGCCAATCAAATTTTGAGGCTGCTTTAGCAAATTTTACTTTGTCTCCTGAAAGTTGAAGCAATTCTCTCTTATTATAAAGATTGTCATTTTTGATTCCTTTATTCTTTAAAAACTGAACAGCTTCCGGATGATTTGGTCCTCCAAACCCTCCATAATAAAGTATTGGCACATTATCAGGTACAATAACTTTATCATCTTCGAAATCTTCTTTAGTTGCATAGTTTAAGAACAAGTTACCTTTAGCGGCAATATTGTATTTCTTTTCGCGACCATTAACATCTCCTGAAGTTGCATGAATGTCATTTGACATCATAATCCATGCTACTTTTTTTGCGTATTTGTTTTTAAGGTTTTCTTCGTATACGAATTCTTCGAAAAGTTTAATTGGAATCATATGTAGTGTATTATATTTCTATTATATATCCATCTTTTTAAACATAAAAAGCAGGGAGTAGCGAATTCCCTGCTTTACTTTCCGTGAACTAGTCCCGGTCCTAAAATGCAATCGTGTTTCAGATTGCCGTATTGTTATCCTTCACAACTTGAACATTCAAGAATATCTCTTGCAAATGACTGTGCTGAACTTTGGCTAAATTGATAGTATAACGTTTTGATTCCTTCTTCGTGAGCATAAAGATAAAGTGTATTAATATCTTTAGCTGAAACTGAAGGGTGAATCATTAAATTTAACGATTGTGATTGATCGATAAAATGTTGTCTTTGCGCTGCCTGTAATACAATTTCCTTTGGACTGATTTCAACAAATGATTTAAAAACTTCTTTTGTTGGAAAGTCTAAATGTTGTACACTTCCATCACGTTTTAAGATTCCTTCCCAAACATCTTGTGTATTTAAACCGTATTTTTCTAGTTCTTTAATTAAGAAAGGATTCTTATAAATAGTTTTTGACTTTGCCAAATCTTTAATAAAATAATTAGATTTGATTGGCTCAATTCCCATACTTACTTGACCTAAAATAAATGAACTACTTTTTGTTGGAGCAATTGCAATTAATGTAGTGTTAGCATATCCTGGTCTGATAGATCTGTAACCTTTTTCATCATGTAACCATTTCGAAGCCTCTTCACTACGTTCTTTCATTGTTGAAAATATTTCGTGATTTAATTGTTTTGCTTGAAGAGAATCAACTGTAATTAATTTAGATTGGAATAGTGAGTGATAACCTAAAACTCCAAGTCCTAATGCTCTATGATCGTTTGCAAATCTCCATGCTCTTTTCATTCCAGGCATATTATAAGACTTTAATACAAATTCGTCCATAACTGCATTTAAGAACATCGTATAAACTTCGATTGCATCAGTTTCTTTAATTTCATCCCAATGTAATAAATTAATAGAACCTAAACAACAAACAAATGAATTAAATGAATCAGTTGGTAACTGAATTTCTGAACATAAGTTACTTGCTGTAATATCAAGTCCTAATTCTTTATATGGGGAATTGTTATTTGAGTTGTCTTTGAACATGATGTAAGGAAAACCAAACTCATTACGTCTTTGAATAACTTTAGCCCAAATTTTACGTTTGTCAGCATCTCCTGCTTTCATTTCGTCTAACCAAGCATCAGTTACAGTAACTCCATATTGTAAGTTTTGAATTGGATTACCATCAGTTCCAATATCTAAGAATTCTAAAATATCATTATGTTCGATTGGTAACCATGCAGCACATGCTCCTCTTCTTGCTTCTGATTGTTTACATACATCAACTGTTGTATCGTACATTCTTGCATAATGAACTGGTCCGTCTGCTGTTCCTCCTGTCGAGATTTTAGTTCCTCTTGCTCTGATGTTTCCTAAAAATACTGAAGTACCTCCTCCATATTTACTCATCATTCCAATTTCTCTAGAACCGTTTAAGATACTATCTAAAGTATCGTCAACATTTGATCCGTAACAACTAACTGGAAGTCCTTTATCTTTTCCGTAGTTAATCCAAACTGGAGTAGATAAACTATAAAAACCTCTTGTCATATAGTCCTCAAACTTCTTTGCAAATCCTTCAATTTTTAATTGTTTTTCTGCAGTGTTTGCTACATCTTTAATTCGCTGTTCTGGTGATTCTTTAATATAACCTCTAGATAAAAATGTTCTACTGTCTTCATTTAGCCAGTAATTTTTCTCGTAACTCATTTAGCTTTTTATGTTTTTAATTTTAAAATAAATCGTCTTCGGTAATTGCCTTAGACTTTTTGTTGTAGTCGATTGATTTTTTATAGAAGAAATCACCCTCTTTTGTTGAAAGAATTTCAACGTCAAACCATAAACTTTTCTCTACTTCAGTAAAATCAACTTCAAATACTGGTTTCATTCCAATTCTTTGTAGTGAATTATTGAAACGGTTTTGAATAAATTGTTTGATAGTTTCTTTTGATAGGAAATCAAGTTCTCCTTTTTCAAAAATCCAATCAAGAATTTTAACCTCTGCTAAATACGCTTTTTTACAAGCTGAATCTATAAGTTGTTCAAATTCCTCATCAAACCATTCTGGATTTTCTCTCTTAATAATGTTGATCAATTCAGATCCAAAGTTTCCATGGATTTCCTCTTCTTTTGAAGTTGCTTCAACTACATTTGAAATACCTTTAAATAAGTTTTTCTCCTTGTTGAAGGACATCATAATAAAGAATTGACTAAATAAACTAACGTGTTCAATAAACAATGAAAATAATAATACGGATTTCGTATACATTTTATTGTCCTTACTTCTTGTACCATCCAAATACTTTGTCAAGTATGCAATTCTATCTTTAATTGCTGGAATTTCTACTACGTTTTGGAATTCATCTTCTAATCCTAAGATTCTTAATAATTGTGCGTAAGCATCTTTGTGTCTTACTTCAGATTCTGCAAATGTCATACCGACATCTCCAATTTCTGTGATTGGCATTCTTTTGTAAAGATCTGCCCAAAAAGTTTTAACGTTAACTTCAATTTGAGCAATTGCAAGCATTGCTCTTTTAATTACTTCACGCTCAGAATCAGATACTTTAGTCATAAAGTCATCAATATCTGTCGTAAAGTTAAATTCTGTGTGAATCCAATATGAATGTCGGATTGCGTCTTTGTATGCTAGTAATGAAGGGTATTCGTATGGTAAAATGTTTACTCTCTTTTCAAAAATGTTATTCATGATTTGGAATTTCTTTTTTTGTTAATTATTTATCTAAGTCTTTTAGCTAACTCGTCTGCTTTTGTAAAATATTCATAAGAAGTTTTCTTATAATCTTTACGTTGAGCATATAAGTCGCTTAATATCTTTCTAAGGATCGAATCTTCGGTCTTATATACTACTCCATTATCACATACAATAACGTTCTTGTCTTTTCGTCTTTCATCAATTTCACTTTTATAAATCTTTTCAATATAAGCGTCGGGTGAAATATTGAATTGACGCATGATTGAAGGATATAGTGAAGCAAAGTCAAATGCACTTACTCCTTCATAAAATCCAAGAATTGGTTCTTTTACGAATGCTCCAGCATATTGGCCATCTTTTTGACCATCTGCTTTTTCTTCACTTCCAATTCTCATTCCCTGTTCTGCGAGTTTTCTGGCCATAATAGCCTCAGTAACTGCCACTGGAGAACTTGCCTTATAAAGTGGCATGTTTGTGATGTTTGCAAGAGTTAAAAGTACCTCCATCGATTTTAATTTCTGGTCTATATAATAAACTAGTACTGAATCGACTACGTTATAGTAGATATATTTAACAAAATTATCTCGGTACAAATCTTGTAGAGATCCTGTAAATTTAATCTTATTAACATTAAGTACCTGACTAGAAACATAATCAAGAGAGTTTGATTCTTTTACCTTAACTGAACGATCGTATTTATCGTACAATTGCATATAATCGAGAATTCCAATATGTAATGGTCGACCATCAGTATTATCTACAGATCCTGTCATTCCAACTTCTTTAATATCGATTTGAAGTCTTTTGCAACGATTGACAATATATTGCCAGTCATAGTTAATAAAGTTCCATCCAGTCATCATTGGAAATTTAGGTAAGAATTTCATTAAGAATGTATTCACCATATCATATTCAGATTTGAACTTATGGTACTTAAATTCCCAGTCCATATCAAAATCTTTAAAATACTCATTAGTATCATCTTGAATCTTTTGGATTTTATCAGATTCCATATCTTCAAGACCCAATACAATTGCTTTACGATCTGGTGTAATAATTGAGAATGAAAGGATTCTACTTTTAGCCTCTTCAGCTTTTGGGAATCCATCAACAATCTCAGTTTCAATATCGACGAAATAGGTTTTCGGCATATTGTAAGCTGTTAAGTCAGCTTTATCTTTCTCAGAAAGGCTATCTAAGAAATAAAGAATGGAAAACTTATTGAATTGTCTTCCATACCCTAATTTGACCGAACGGCCATCCCAGTTTTTATATTCTGGGCTAGCCGCTCTGTCTTTATCATCACAAACATACCAGTTTTGGAATTTGTCCACTGGATATTGTTTGAATGCTACTTCTCCTTTGTCATTATAGTATGAAATGATTACATCTTTTTCACGCTGTTCGATGTCTAGTATCATTTAATATCCTCTTTTTTGACGGTTAACATTTTCTTCTGCTTTCGCAAAGTAATAATTGTATGCTGTTTTTGCATCTAATCCGATTGAAGATGCATAGTTTATAAAGAAGTGTAAAATATCTACCCATTCCATATAAAGTTCTTTCTTGTCATCTTCTGAAAGATCAGAAATTTTCATTGTTTCAAACTTTGAAAAGTCTTTTTTCCAGTATTTCCATACTGCATTTCCGCTTCCATCTTTAATACCTCCAAGTGCATCTGTCATTTCGTGAATTTCATCAACAACAGCATGTGTATTAACATGCCAAAAGTTCATAATATCTCTAATTGACATCTCTTCGAAATTAAAACCATAAGTTTGCTCTTGCATTTTCTTTTGGTTTTGCATGATGTCGGCTAAGTGTGTTGTAGATTCATCGTAAAAGTTTTTTACATCTAAATCTTTACATTCATTGTCTATATTTGCCATAATTATTTTTTATAGTTGTTATATTAAAAAAGAGCGTTTTGTTCAAAATTATTATTAAAAAAATATTCCATTAGATTTTCATCAACCCTTGCTACTTTTCTTCGGCTAATTAAATGTGGATTATTGCTTAGTCTGTAATAAACACCATATTGGCAAAGTCCAACCTCGCATCCATAAGTTTTAAGCTCGTCTTGTTCGTGTCTAAAGATCTTTTTTCCATCAACCACAATATTGTGTGTAGATTCATGTAATGGAATTTCTCCAATAAGTTCTTTATAGTTTTCTCTGAACCAAATAACTCTATCACCATGAGGAACTGTACAATTTGCTCCAAATATTAAATCTAAAGTAAATCTAGCGCCAGGACCTGGAACACAATATCTTTCATCGTGGTCTATATTGATTCTTGGATTTACAGAATTTGACGTTGAACAGTGATATCCGTAATAAGACCCTACACCTTCAATTTCTGTTAGTATATTAAACATCTCAGATAAAGAGTTAACCTGGGCCATCCTTCCAGTGATTCCTCGAGGTATAAAAGAGGCAACCCATAAGAGAATGTTAACTTTATGAGCATCTCTTGGTTGATTTCTCAATTCCGCAACATAATTATTTGCGGCTCCAAAAAGACTGGTACGTAACTCGGTAGATCCATAGATTGGTAAACCTAAAGAAACAGCATCCTCTAAATTCTTACGGATTTTATCTTCATAATCTCGATCGACTAATAATCTTTCAAAATCTACTAGAGCTGTTTTTGGATTTGGGTCTCTTGTTAATACTTGGTGAATACCTCTGGCTCCATAAAAGTGGGAAATAATTGTATTGCATATAATATTGTCCATAGACATTGGAGCATTTACAATGTTCTCCATGATATATCGCATACGATCATCCAACGTAATTTGAGGATGGAAATATTCTACAGTTTCTCCAAGTGCTTCGTCTCCTCCACTATCATAACTATCAAGAACTCCCATATTGAAAAGGGCTCTTTCATTAACTTTATTAAAGAATCTTCCTACATCTCTAATAATGTCCATGTTTGCAATTTCTGCTAAGTTTTCCATTTTTGTTTTTATTTTTTAAACCAACAATCATATCCTCCGATATGTTTGAAAACTTCGAAACTATTAACTTGATTTTTAGGGTATAATCCTGTTAATAAGTCAATTGTCGGTTGTGCAAATTGTTTTACTTTACCCATGTGTAATTCTATAAATAGAACATCAGGATAATATGCGGCGATATCTTGAATTATATCATACTCTGCTCCTTCAACATCGACTTTGATAATATCTGGTTTGTAGGTTTCTAGAAGTTCTTTAATGTGAATATTTCTAACTTCGTCATATTCATTAAATGAATTTCTTTTGATAATTGAAGTTGAACAGTGTGATCCTCCTGAATTTCCTTTATAGATCTTAATAGTTTTATCTTCACATCCAGAAACAGCAGCATGCATTATATTTGCCTTTGGTTCATTTGCAAAACTATTTGAAAGCTTTTCAAAATTTCTTGTATCGCATTCTACTGTATAAACAGCGGATGCTCCTCCATCAATTGCAATTTTAGTAAAACCGCCGACATTACCACCAAGATCCAAACATACTTTACCAGTATAATCAACATCGTCATGTATATAATGTCGAAGACAATCTTTAATCATGTCTCTATCGATTCTTTCAGTTGCTCCTAAATACGTGCAGTATTCTCTTTTTAATTTATTAAATTGTTTTTGTTCTACTGTCCACATATTTATTTTTTTACCAAAGAAGATACTACATTTACTAATTGAATTTGAGGAAGGTTTTCCTGAATAATTTGGTATTGAATCGGATCATCTTCAAAAAATCTTGTAATGTTGACTCCATTATCTAAAAGAGTTTCAATAGTGAAAGCTTTGTGATTTCCAGAATATGTTCTAGCTTCTACTGTATGATTTCCTCGTTCTGCAAGAGTCATTGGATTAAAATAAACTTTGCATTTAATTCCACGTTCTTTTAAGATCGCTTTAATTTCTTCCTGTTCATCGATACATCTACCAGTTATAATAACATCATGTTCTGATCTTGGTGTAATTCCTATTGAAATTACTCCATCAAAATCATATCCATAAACTTCCTCGTTTGTTTTTTTCTTTTTAAAAATATTTAACATTCGCCGTCTTTTTTGATAAAAAAAGAGAGCTCGTAAGCTCTCTTTTTCATAAGTTAATTAATTAAAGAGCGTTAGTTTTGGCAACTAATTGCTTTCTTGTAGAATTAGTTAAGCGTCTTGCTGCTAATTCAGTACACTCATAAACAGCATCCGAGAACATCATCTGATCTGGTGGAGTTTTTTGTGTAAACGCTGAAGGACCTCTTAATGCTCCTACAACTCCTAATTCTCTCGCTACTTTTAAGTAACGAATTGCGTCGATTACAACTCCTGCAGAGTTTGGTGAATCTTGTACGCTTAATTGAGCATCAAAAAGAACTGGCGCTCCTCCAAATCCTTCAAGTTCTAAACGGAAGTTAGCAACTTTGTTATCTCCATAGAATGAGATATACTCAGAAGGACCTGCATGTAAAAATGAATCTTCAGTTGAGATTCCTCTAATTTCATTTTGTGCACGGATAACGTTTTCTTTAGAAATCTTTTTAGAAGCTAAACGAGATTTATCTTCCATGTTTAAGAAATCTGTGTTACCTCCAACGTTACGTTGAATGTGCGCTTTTACATGGTGACCTCTTTCAAAAGCAAGCTCTTGTAACATTTGAGATAAAATACTCGCTCCAAATTGAGAACGCATATCATCTCCGATCAATGGAATTCCAGCATCAATAAATCTTTGCTCCCATGCAGGATCAGATGCAATAAATACAGGAATACAGTTTACGAAAGAAATTCCAGTTTCTAGGCAGATTTCAGCCCAAAATTCTGTAGTTTTTTGAGAACCTACTGGTAAATAGTTAACCAATACTTCTACTTCATGCTCTTTTAATTTAGCAATGATTTGATCTTTCCACTCTCTTGCCTTTCTACTAGTCCAATCTGTGCGATTTTTGTCAGTTGAGTTTCTTAATTTCTCATCAACTAAAAATCTGTTTGCTTCTGGATAGTTATCCATTAACGCAGCGTAACCATCGATTACTGGTGCTTCATAGACCGGAGCTGTAGAAGTAATAACATCAACGATGTCATACGCACAGTTTGGTTTTTGTTTTAATGCAACTCCAAGAGTTTGATTAACTTTACGTTCGTCAATCTCAAACGCACATGTAAATTCAATATTTTCGGCTTTGTAACCTCCAATATCTGATTTCATCATTCCTGTAATGTTGTTCGTGTTTTCTGTATAGAATTGAACTCCTTCAACCAATGATTTTGCACAATTTCCTGTGCCAATAATTCCAACTTTAATTTTTTTCATTTTGTTAAAAATTTAATTTTATATTAATTTATACTTGCTTTATTTAAAAAGTTTCAAAAAAGACTGTTAATAGTTTTCTTTAATGTTTTATTTTTTTCGGACGTCTCGAAATCAAACTGATAAAACTCTCTAGATAGGTGAACGGAACCTGGTTTCTCCATATAAGTATCAGCAAAATACTTTGGATCTTCCTCATACCAATTACTTGGCCATTCGATTACATTCATATTATATATAGCCGAGAGATTTACAACCTCTTCGTTAAAGATCTGCATTAATTGAGTTCTTTCACGCTGAGAACCAATAAATGGGGTTCCTTTATAATATCCAGTCTTTGGGATTCTGCGTTCTTCAAACTCAATTGGAAGTAATTTAACAACTGAAATCTTTTCAATATTAAGAGATTTTAGGTGTTCAAAATAATTCTTTACAAGTTTTTTAGTTGCATCAACTGGTTTTTCTTGGCGACATAAGTGATGTCTAACATCGATATTACCGAAGTAAGTTATCAAATGAGTGGTTCCTTCAGGAACGTAGGTTTGCATTCCCTCTTTCATAACACCAAATAATGTTTTACCATCATTTCTGCTAATGTTTCCTCCAGGATGATATACTGAAACTGAGTGAGAATCTCCTAAGACAAAAGTACCTGAATTTAATTTAAGTTCGATTGTTTTGGTTTCTTTACTTCTTTTTGTAAGTGCTTCAACATCAAGAGTTGCCCATAATTCTGAACACGCTCTCATTCGACTTTGAGCAAAGGCTCCAACATCTGGCATTTCACGGTTTAAACAATAGATTTCTCCTTTAAAATCTAAGAATCTTTTAATTCTCTCTGCTGGTTCATCAGTTGCTCCACCAAATAGATTATAAGACCCTTGGAATTCCATCGGAAGGGCAACCATCCAAACATCATATTGTTGAATATCTTCGGACTTTGTAAGTACTTCTGCCTCCAATCCTAAAGACCGTAATTGATTTGCTAGTAGAAAAGCCCATGCACTTTTGTGACTTGCTTTTTTCGAGCTATACGTAGTTACTACATCATCAATTGCGATCTTCTTGCCCTTTAAAGATTCTAAAACTTCGTAAATATTAACCATTGTTTTGTTTTTCTTCGATGTAGTTATCCAGTCCTTGGATGTATGCAACTGCATCTAATAAGTTATCACGCTTGTGGTTGTAAGATTCTCTTGAGAATTTAAGTGCAACTAATGCCTTAAACATGTGTTCTCCGGTAACTTCAATTCCTGTCATACCGGTAAAAATCATCGCAGCTCTATCCATGCCTTCTGAGAAAGGTCCATATTGTCTATCTGCTTCTTCTGAACGGTTATTTACAATACCGCTTGCTTCATCTAAAATATTCATAATTTGTGTTTAAGTATTATATGTTATATATTGCTTTTGTTTTTTATGCACGTAAATAATTAGGATCGTCATAACTTCCAACAACTCCAGTTTCCATTTCAAACTGGCGTTTTTCATGGTCGTGTTCTGAATATAGGTTTAGGTTTAAATAATCATAGGATTTATCCCATTTACCAATATACATAAAATTGTTTTTTACATCAGGATCATATGAAACTACAAAATCATACTCTTCTTGAGTCAAGTATGTTTGAGTATTCATAATTTGATTGTAACGTTCTTGGTCTTGAATTGAAATCGTTGTCATAATGTATAAGTTTTAATTTGATATGTAAATATAATCAAAACATTTGACATAAAAAAATCCTGGTTAAAAAAGTTATTAACAATTTTTACCAGGATTCTAATCTAATACGGGATAGTTGTTCGTAATTTTCTTCTCGGCAGAATAACCCTCTTTATAGTCTTCGGCTTAGCTTTCGCGAGAGTCTACTAAAACTTCGACTACATCCTACTTGCACCTATTGGGGTGGTATGACTTGTGATCCATTTTTCAGTGTTAAACTTCACTTGTCTAGCGCTTCAATGTTTTAGAGGGCGAACCATTTTAAAACTCCACGTTTTTATCTAGACTCTATCATAGCTGTGTGTACTTTTTGCTGTACCTATCCGCCAGGTTCCATTCCGTTGCTAGTTAATAATTGCTTGAGTATTGTTTGCTGTAAGGAACCTAATTTCTTTAATTTAAAATAATAATATAGTCATGTTCATCGTCTCTCATACTTGTTTGAAATCCTCTAAAAACATTAGCATTAATGTTAGCTTTCTTTAAAATTTCTTTAATATCTTTGAGTAAACTTTGACCTGACATTCCCCAATAAACTATTCCATTTGATGTTGTTAGTTTATTTTTAGAAGTTGAATACATTTTAACATGTTTGTCATTTGCTAATGTTAATGTCGGCTTATTCCAATCTAATTCTTTTTGTAACAATTCAATTACATTTTCTCTTGTGTCGATACCTTCATTTACAAATTCCTCGTACAATTTAATATGCTTCATATTAACTTTGTTTTTCTTTATATATCTTAAACAATTGGAGCGTATCTCTCGCTCAAGATTGTTTTGTCCATTATTTGTTGTGGAGATTCAATATCTCCTCCAAGTAAGCTTGTCATAATCGCTGGAGAGAATCCAGAAACCAATGCAGTTCCTTGTTTGTCAAATGCTACTGGTACTCCACCATTTCTGGATTGAATGTTCCAATAAACCATTTGAGGTGCTTTGTAACCTGCATCTTCATACATTTTCTCAATCATCTGATGAGCAGTTGGATTCCAAGCTTCAGTTCTATTAATTCCCCAACCTCTAGAACCAGTTGCCTGATTAAATTCCATATCTGATAGGATTAGGATTTTATTTGGCATCTCATCTTGAGATAGTTTATGCTTAGTGGCCTGATCTAGGATCAGCTTGAACGTTGCCTCGAGATTTGTCGACATTCCCCAATCGGAAGTCGCCATCTGTGCGTAGCGATCGCTCAATGAACCACTTAATACTTGTAGTTGTGGTTTATCTGAGAAAGTAATAAAAGCATCTTTAAAAGGACCTTCATTTCTTTCAGAAATATAAAGTCCTAAAGAAATTGCAACATTCATACATGTTACATTTTTACTACCTCCTGCTGAACAGTCCATAGAACCGGAAACGTCCACTACTGGTAAAATCATATCGTTTGCTCCTTCTAAATAATTAGGAAGTGCTTTCCATTGCTCGTTTGCTACTGTAGAATTTCCGAATCCTAATGATTTAACAATGTCATAAGGATATACAGCACCTGCATTAATTTTAGCTTCACCTTTCACTAAAGATTGGATATACGCTGAATAACTTTCGTAAGCATTTTTACCAAAAGCTTTTTGGTATCGTGCTGAAGCTACTGATGGTAATTTACCGAATTCAATAGAATCCCATTCTTTAGCACACATTTTAGTTTCAACAACATTAGTTAAATTAACTAAAGTTTTACGATATTGTTTTGGAGATAAATCCATGAATTTACGTAACTTTTCAGCATTTTGACCCTTACGTGGCATCCATTTTGCGCATAAACCATTTTCTGCTTTAATAGCATTTTCAATTATAATTAATGCATCATTTTCTAAATAAGTTCCAAAAAGAGATAATAAGTCATCAAAACGACCATACTCTGCAATTAAGCCTAAGTTTGGTTTTAAAGCCAAATCATGATTTTCAGCTAAGTAAACTAAAATGTCTTTAAAAACTTGACGTTCTCCTGCACCACCTCTAACATCTCTTGCCCAGAACAAAAGTTTCATAGCTCGTTTAGGATCTTCATTAAAAGCTAAAGAAAAAGTACGAATTAAACGTTCTTTGTCTTGCCCTCTCATTGCTCCAATATTAAAAAATAGATCAACGCATGCATTCAACGAAGTTGAATTTGTTGCCATTCCATTTTCTGTTACAATGTCTTCTTGTCTTAAAGCGTCTACGAATTTCATTTTGATTATTTTTTAGTTCTTAACTTATACAGGATATTCTTATTTTGTTTCAAAAATACTTTGCTTTTTTAGGTCTATTTTTAGCCAAAATAGCCTCATTAATGATTCTAGCTCCTCCTCTTGAACATCTTCTTCGAGTGCTGTTATTATAACAAAGTTATCAATCATTCTTTTAGATACATCTACTTGTTCGATTGTTGTACAAGAATCAAGTGTCTTCCCTATTTTTTGAATAGCAGATTTTGCCCAATCTTTATAATTTTCTGGTCTGAAAATGTAGTTCATATCTATTATTTGGATAGGTATTATATTGAATAACTTTTAAAAGTTTCAGTAAAAAGAAAAGACCCTAATTTCTTAGGGTCTTTGGTCTATGGAGACTATCCATAGAGTGGTAATTCGATGATACTCAAATTATTAATATTCAAATGGAGGTGTTCCATAGTCCGCGTGTTTAACAGCGTACCAAGCTCCTTTCGGTCCTTGTATATACCACCATCCACGATCTGAATCTACTAATTGAAATTCTCCTTTTAATTTTACATCTTGGAATTTTGAAAAGTGTTTAGTTACAGGTACTCCGTCTGGCCATAATTTCGTACAAACCTGAGCTTTAAAACTTCTACCATCAAAATGTCCTAAAAAAACTTTAGCATCATATCCTTCCTGTTGCTCATCGTTTGCAAATGTATTTACTGCGTCTCCAGAACTTTCATTAAGAAATTGTTCAAATGTTTTAAATTTTTTCATTTTTGCTAAGTAATCTTTTCTCTCTTTTTTTCTTTTTAAGTATTCCTCTTCTGCATCTCCAGCTCCTGATAAAATATCACCAGATCCTGGTTGTGTTGATGTTGGAAGTAATGTTGCTCCCATTCCTCCAATGTTTGCTGGTGCAACTCCTTCTGCTACTTCTGGAAGTCCTTCATGTTTTGTACTTGCAAAGTCTTTTAACTGTTTTAGTGTCATTGAATCTGCTAGATCTTTAACTTCTTGGCTTGCATCTTTAGGGTCCATTTCTCCCTTCCTAAGAGAGTATGCCATTCCCATTAGTCGCTGTTGAGCTTTGCTAGTACTTGGCATATTATTTCGCGTCTATTGATAAATAGAAACCTGTTCTGATTTCAATATTGTTTTCGCCTACTGCTCCATCGTATGCTCCAATAACTGCAGTTTCTCTACTGCTTGCGATTGCAGAATTTTGCATACCATCAAGTTTTCTACCAAATTTATTAGAATCAACATCATCGGCAAAACCAACGTTAATTACAAAATCACCTTGAATAGTAACAAACAATTCATCGTTTCCTGGTGAATTTAATCTATTAACTGTTTCAGCTTCCCATAAATATCCTCCTAATGTTGCAAGAACATAAACAATAGCTTCTTTGTCTTTTACTTGTTTTAAAACAAGTTCTTCAACAATTTTAGCACCTTCTTTATCGGCCCATTTTGACCAAACATCGTTAAGTTCTGCTAATGTTGATTCAGCATCTCCACTATATTGGATTTTTTCGATTTCTTTTTTGAATGCGAATAATACTTTTCCTGCAATACCTTTAGCACCGTAAATTCCGGTCATTTGATACGCTTTTTCATTTACGAATTGCTCGTATAATTGTATATGTTTCATAGTTTCTATTGTTTTAATTACCAAGCGTAATTTTTGTTTTCGATTTTCTTAACACGGTCCATAATGTTTTTAGAACGTTCTTTAATACTTCTATCATAATATGAAGTTCCATATCCTGCTGCTACTTCTTTTTCAGAAGCTGCGACATCTCCGACATATCTTTGGTACTCATCTAAGATTCCTCTCATTAAGTTCGAAGCGTCGCTTAATTTAACTTCGCGTCCTTTAGGATCTAGACCCATAATAAGTTCTCCGTATTTACCTTTTTCAGCATTAACTAAGGCGTCTTTAATTTGATTTGATAATTCTTCAATAGCATCTAAAACTATTTTATCCATTGGTAATTCAGAAGCTTTTTGTGCTAAGATCGCGTTATATCTTGCTTTGTTTTCATCTCTAAATGCTCTAGGATCCATGATTGCAGTTGCTCCTTTTCTTGCACCTTCTCTTTCTGCTTTTAACGCAGTTGTAGAATATCTTGCTCTAAGAATCGTTAAGTCTAAACAATATGCTCTATCTGCTAAATCAACTACTTGTTTCAAACTTGAAATACCAGTACCATATTGATCGCTAGCGCTTGATTTATTTAATCCAGCAGAATCATCTCTTTTAGTTTTTACTAATGTTCTACCGGTAGCTTGTTTACTATGTTTGCTCCATTCAGCATTCATCCATTCATTAGAACCATCGGTAATTGCTAATAATGTGTTTGCTGGAACATTAGTTGCATTCCATGAATTTTTACCAGCATATGGATTTTCTTTTTCATTAGTTGTAAAGTATAAATAAACAGCACTTTCTCTTTTCTCTTTCTTTGCTTGTTCTGGAGTCAATTCAATAATATCAATATCTTGAATTTTATCAAGAGCTAATTTTGACATATTGTAGAAGGCTTGTGGAAGATCTTTTGGCATTGCATACGCACCCATTAATAAACTTGCAAGTTTTGCTGATGCAAAAGCCTCGTTTAACGTACCTTCGTTTAATTTGTTTTCAACGAATTCAGCGAAAGATTCGTAAATAAATTTTGTTTTCATATCTTTTGTGTTTTTATTTTCATCTAAATCTATAGCCCATCCATATTCAACATAAGAGATAGCGTCCTCTGGATCTACTTCCCATTTAACTGCTGCATCTAATACAATTTTTCTAGTAATTTTATTATTTGGATATTTTGAAATTGCTTTGTCAAATCCACCAGGAACCCAAATCTTTGGAGCCTTTTCAGTAGCTTCAGAAACCATAACATTTTTAAGGATTGATTTTCCAGACTTAGATAAACTAATTCCATCTTCAGATACATTAAAGTGACGAGAATTTCTTCTTAACCATCTTTTAGAATCTGCTGTCATTTCTTTTAACAAGTTATCAAACTCTTCTTGAGAAATCTTGCCATCTTTAATCGCTTCTAAAACTTTATTTCTAATTTTAGCAGCTTTACCAACTACAACAGCTGGATGATTTTCAGTATATTGTCTTTTGATTGTGATGTTTCTTTCAGTAACTATTGATTCTGCAGCCATTCCGTATTTGTCAGTAAAATCATCAATGTCGAATCCATAGTGATCTACTAGATCGATGATTTCCATAGGAAAATCCATCTCATCATTTCTCATTGATTTTCTAAGACCAGTTACTTTGTCATAGTTTGTATAAACAAAGTCAGCTAAGTTATAACAAGTTGGTTTATCTCCAACCATGTCTACTAATTTATCTAAAGGTAATGCTTTAGCTTCAGTAACTACAGATTCTGCAACGTTTGATTCCCACCAATCTTGTAGTTTTTCAAATTCTTTACGACCCATATTAGAAATCATATATTCAATAATGTCATTATCGTAATCTTCTGCTTCATCAGCATAACCTCCTGGAGTATCGATATAATCTTTACCCATGATTTTTTTAATTGCTGATTCTGGCATACCGTCAATTTCCTCTAAGAAATCTTCAAAATTTTCAGTGTTTTTAAATTTAGCAGCTTCAGTAACTACTGATTCGCTTATTTTTTTAATGTTCTTAATAATAGCATCTACTGAATCATTCCATTTACCGTAGATTGGTGGTGTTTTCATACCAACTCCCATAGCATTATTATAAACATTACCATCAGAATCAATTGAATATGAACCACCATCAAATTCTTCACCATTAAAATCTAGATCAAAAGAATCTTCTTCTAATGTTCTCATATTTACGGTACATTTTCCGCCATCTAATTTTGAAATGGCTTTAGCATAAGTTTCTGCTACTTTTTTAGTTTCATCTTTACTTAATCCCATTGGTTTTAAGCTAGATTCATTTAAGAATTCATTAAAATTCATAGTATCTTTATTTTATTTATGTTTTATATATCTTTATTAATAAACTGTTCAAATGTCATGATTTCTGTCGAAACACTTTCAGCAACAACTCCCATTGAATCTTCAATTTTAGATTTTAATTCAGCGTACATTCCATGAATTGCCTTTGGAGTTAAATTATTGAATTGTTTTTCATCATTTGCTAATAATGCGTTTCTAACAGCGGTAGCCGAAATATCATCATCCGTTCTTGGAATTTCAAAAAGTCCAAAATCAGCTCTTACATTTAATTGATCTCTATAAGAATCATTATTAACTTGATAGCCATAACTTGCCATTCTATCGCTTCCTGTTCCCCAAAGTACTGGTTCGTATTTTGGTCTTATTTCGTTAAACATAGTATCTATTCCTCCAGTTGGAACAACAAATATTTCTTTTAAGAATGTGTATTGTTTTTTAACATTATTGAACATTTCAATTTGAGTGTTTTCATCGTATGGTCTGCTAAATTCATCTCCCTTCTTTTTGGTTTTTGATTTAACTAAAAATACAACTACTGGAAACCCATTCTCTTTATGAAGTGCTTCTAATACTTTAGCATGCCCTAATGTAAATGGTTGAAATCTACCAACAAACATATTTACTGGTTGTTTTCCCTGTTCAGTGTGATTTACTTTAAGAGCCTCATTTAAATCAACAGAAGCCTTAATTTTATTGTGTAACATAAAGTTCTGATAGTCATAGATTGAATTCTCGTCAGTATGTTCAACAAATATTTTTTCGCTGATTTTATCGATGATTTCATTCATACGTTTCATAGTATCTTCATCAATAAGATCGGTTGTTTTTGTTCTTTTCTTTCTGAAAGAACTTAAAATCATTTTAAAAAGCTCTGCTAAAACATCGTTTGCTACGAATTTTAATGTCTTTTCATTTTTAATGTATTTAGTATTTAATTTAAAAGATTCAGCAGATGAAAATTCTGCGCTTTCAAAATTAACACCAATATATTTTGAAGAGTTTTTATCAATATAAGAATTAAAGATAACTGATAATGTTTCAAGGTATCTGTAATCTGCACTTTCCTCTTCTAATTTAATATCGTCTAAATTGTATTGCGCCAAATATTCTAAAACGTCAGTAACTGCAATTTGGTACATGTGACTTGAACTTTGGTCTTCTGCTGGGATTGTTCTATTAAAATCTTCAAGCTTGAATGAGTTCATAAATTTACCGTCAATAAAATTAACAATAAGTCCATCGATCTCGCTTTCAAGATCCGGGTTTAGGGATGTTGAACTAATACTTGGATTAAATAGTTTAAATATTTTGCTTGTGAAGCTAGATTTATCTTTAGTTTCTATTAAATAATCAAATGAGTCAGAAAATTCTCTATCGCTCATTGATAATAAATCTAATAATTCGTCTTTTTGTAATTGAGATAAATATCCGTCAAATACTATATTAGGTGCTTGTACATTTAATACTTTCGACCATTTCTTTAATATTTCAGGATCATTGATTGTTTTTTTAACCTTACCATTTTCTCCAATCTGTTGGATGTGCGTAAGTATTAAATTATTTGTTGGTGTATTTGTGTAAGATATTTTAGATGCTCCAAGTTCTGGTAAATAATCAAATCCAAATCTCCAATCGTCTGGCATTTCAGCTTTAATAGAGTTTGGCAAACTTTGCATGTAATTGATAGCAATTTCATATAATGAAATGACGGTTCTGTCAACTAGATTTAATTTGTCAGAATTAGAAGATTTGTAATATTCAAATCCGTCTGATTTTCTCCTAACAAGAAAAGTAGGCGCTGCAACTTTTTCAGTTACTAACACCCTATTCTTTAACATATCAATAAAAGATTCTCTATTCGTTTCGTTAAAGTGCTCTCTTAATTTTTGTAATGCCATTATCTTCCGTATTTTATAATTCCCATTAGCTGATTAATCGCAGCAAATGTTCCTGTTAATTTGTACATGTGTCCTTTGTATGAAAATACAATACCCTCAGTTGGTATAATAGATTGGATTCCTCCAATTCTTTCTAATCTGTCAAGTTCTTTTGCAACTTTCTCTATTTGGGTAAGGTCTCCGTTTAATTTAATTTTGTCAGCTTCTGTTCTGATTTCATTATGCAATCTTTGCATTTCTTTGTCTGGAGAAGCAGCAACAAAATTACTTGCATTCTTTAAGATAACACTTCCCAATTCTAAGAAAAGGTCTTCAAATGGTCTAATGTTTTCTTTAAATTTCTTTTTAGCGTCTTCTTTGTCGAATTTCTTAATAGCATCTGATTGTGCTTTAGTCAATTCTTTGTCTAATGAACGCATATTTAATGTTTTCTTATCATCATAAGCCCATCTAAGTAATAAACCTTCTTTAATATTCTGAGGCAAATCACCAAAAATAGATTCAATTTGCTCTCTCCACCACATTTCATGGTATCTTGCAACTGAATCAGCATCTGTTAGATTATATCTGTTTCTAAGTGCTTCGATTTTTCCAATAAATTTAGCTTGATTCTCTTCGAAGTTTATATCTTTTTGTAATTTAATAACTTGTGGAGGAATAATTGTAAATACACTTCCGATATGAGCATTTAAGTCTTTTAATATACTTGCAACACTTTTAGCCGCACTATTATCGTCTCCGATAATATTTCCAGCGCCATCGGTCTTTTTAACACCATGGAATTGAATTACATCAACATCATAGTGAATAACATTAGGATTTGCAGAATATATCAACTCCATGTTCATGAAGTTCAGACCATTCTGGAACACTTCCTCTTGTGTTTTTGCGGGTAACTTTATAAGTAAGTTAGCTAAATCAGCAGCAGCAAATTGGAAAGTATCTTGCACTAATTTACTAGCATGACCCTCAAATTTATTCTGAAAATCTTTAAGGTTCATTGGGCTTTGCAATTCAGTTTTATTTCTGGCAAATTTAACTTCACCCTTTTGAATAGTTGCAAAAACATTTTGACCATCTGTTTTTTCAGTAGGTTCCTCCTCAAAGTTTAATTCTCCTTGAAGTCCGCCAATAATCATATTCTTAAAGTCAGCAAACGTTAAGTTATTATTATCGAATGGATGCGACATATGTCCAGCTGCTCCACCTTCTAATATTAACTGCTCATTTAATTGAACTTCGTACTTTTCAGTTATGAATTGATTAAAATTAAGGATTCTTGTTTTCATAGTGTAAATATAATAAAAATACCTGACATGGTAAAACATCAGGTATTATTTATTCAAATTATTTTAATTATTCTTGAGCAAGCATTGCTTCAATAACATCAGATGAGATCCAACCTTTTGCTTTAACAAATTCTTTTGCCAATTTTATTACTTTCTTTTCAGTAGCTGGTTTGATTTCGTTCTCTTCGCCATTTTCATTATTATCATTCCACTCTTCAGCGCATGCTTCTACTTCTTGTTGAATTTGTATGTTATTAGGATTTTCTAGTTTACCAGAATCATCATTATGATAGTCTTCCCAGTACTTAGCATCAAATCCTTCAACAACAACTGATTCTCCAAGAGAACTTGTTAACATTCCAACACATGCTCCGTAATCTCCATCGCATTTTTTAAGAATTCCATTAGCAACTTCTTCTCCTTTAGCTTCGTCGAAATCAGCACCAAACGCTTTTTTCAAAACTGACATTGCATATTCTTTAAATTCATCGTCAGATTTAATTTCTGCTTCGTTAACTTCAGTTTCATTAACTTCAACAGATTCTTTAATCCCTAATTCTTTTAATGATTTAATATATTGTCCTGCAGATTCTTCATCTTCATCATCAGCATACGCTAACAATTTAGCTGCAATTAATCTTTTGTAGATTTCTCCTTTAACTAATTCAAAATCAATAGAGTCACTTGAATTTTCCCAAGTATCTGCTACATATTCTGGATCAATCCATCCATATCCTGATTTGATATTTTTAACCATATCGTTAAAATCAGCATCGAATTGTTTAACAGCGCCTTCATATACAGTTCCAGCAACTTCTTCTGCACTATTAAATTTCTTAGCAGATTTTTTAACAGTGTTTAATTGTTTAACAATAGAATCAACAACACCAGTATCGATATCGTTTCCAGTAGCTGAACTATTATATAAGTTTGTTAAATTTTTAGATGCTAAATATAATTCATTTCCAATAACATCTTTAGGTAATCTATAGAATGCTTCAGAAACTACTAATTCTAGATCTTTATCTTTTCCTGCAACTGCAGCATCTAATTCAGATTCTAATCCTTTTTTTACAGCAGTTTTTTCTTTCATTTGAGCAAGTAATTCTGCTTTAGCATCTCCTTCAGCAGCTTTCCATTTAGCAGCAAGATCAGCCATTTCAGTAGTTACTTTTGACCATTCGTTTTGAATTTTAGCAATTGAACGAGCTTCATTTAAAAATGATTCATTTTTTTTTACTGAATCTTTTAAAGCATCTAATTCTGCTTTTAATTCTTTAGGTAAACCTCTTTCGATTCCCCAATTAAAACTTGCGTCAATTAACATGTACAATGGTAAGTTTTCGTTTTTCTTACCGTAAGGCGATGTGTTAATCCAATATAAATAATGATCAGCTAATTCTTTTGATAATTTGATACCTTCAGCCTCTGATGAATTTCCATCAACAATTCCTTTAAGTAATTTTTTAGCCATACCATGTTTACCTTCATTAACTGAAGATTCTTCAACTTTGTATGTTTTACCATCAAATTCAAATTCTGTTTCTCCATCTTCTTTTGCTTTTTTAACAGCATCTCCAAAAGCATTACCTTCTTTAAGACCAGTATCTTTCTTTAAGGTTACTTTATATTTTTTACCATTAAATTCAAATTCAGATTTTCCTTCTTGTCTAGCTTTTGATGCTGCAAAAATAAAGGCATTTCCTTCTTCTAATTTTTCATCTTCCAATTTTTTAGGTTCTCCTAATTTATTGATTTCGTCTTCGATATCTTCTGCTTCATCTTCTGAAACGTTTCCAAACATTTTGCTGATTAGGGCTTGTTTTTTATCCTCATCTAATTCAGATAAAGATGTTAAACCCATTTCATCAAGGATTGCTCCAATTTTACCAACAGTTTCCTGTCTTTTTGCATTGTTTTCTTCTCTTAGTTTCATTGTAGTTTCCTGATTCTTGATCTCAGTAAAACTCTTAAATGAAGAGATTTTGTTAACTTGTGCCATTTTTAATATGTTTTTTTATTACGTTATTATGTTTATATATCTCCATCAAAATCCACTTTCTTTACAGTGTATTCGAATTTCTCTTGTTTGTATATAGATTGCCTTACTTTTCCATGTTTATAAAGGTAATTATCCCACTCTATTGTTCTAATATCGTCGACGAAATCGACAATTAATACTTTGTCTTTTGAGTGATGTTGTCTCAATCCACGACCAATTGATTGTCTAATAATTACTTCAGACTTAAATGATTCCGTGAAAAATATGTTGTGAATTTTTTTGATCGAGATACCAGTTGAGAATGTTCCAAAACTTGCAACAATTACAATTTCCTCTCCAGCTTCCATCTTCTTTTTATATTCCTCTCTAATATCTGAAGCGGTTCCACCATCAACATAAAATACTCGCTTATTACTTTCTTGTCGCAGTTTTTCATATAATCTTTGACCGTGTTCGATACGATGGAAAAGCACTAGTGAATTTCTTGGTATTCTTGAAATTACGTTTGAGATAAAATTAAGTCTGGCATCGCTCGTGATTACGAAGTTTTGTTCTAATGAAAATACGTCCTTACTGTCATATTTATTCTGTGCAAGTTCCATAAATGCAGTTCTCTGTTTTGGAGTTGCATAGTTCATTTCAATAACTTTAACGACGCACTGTGCAATATGTCCTTGTTCTTGTAAGAAACTTGCCTTAACTTCGCTAATAACAGGTCCGGTCTGACTCATTAGGGTTAATTTGTCTAGAGTTCCATCTTTTGGTATGGTACCTGAAAGTCCAAATCTATATTTTGCATTAACACATTTGCTCAGGATTTCTTTGATTGATGCTCCTTTCGCTTTATGTGTTTCATCGACAATAACTGCGTCGAATTCTGCAAAGTATGCTGCATCCTTTTTAATTAAGGATTGATATGTTCCAATGATTATATTCTTATTGTTTTTGACCTCTTGTCCTGCAAATATTTGTTGGATTCTTAAATCAATTCGGTTTCGGTAGTTATATTCATGAAAATCTTCATGGGCTTGTACTACTAATGAAACGTTTGGTACAATAAAAAGTATTCTGGTAGCATGCTGTTTTTCAAGCATATATGCAACTGTCATAAAGCTAATCAGTGTCTTACCAGCAGATGTAGCTAGCTCTGCAAGACATTTTCTAAATTTTAAAATGTTATATGCAGTCTCGATTTGATAGTCTCGAGGAGTGAACTGCGAACCTTTAAAGAAGTCTAATGCCCATTCTTCAAATTGTTCTGCGTTAATATTTGAGTCAATAAGTCTTTTAATACCTTCGATTTTAAGTTCAAATCTGTATTCTTTACATATTGACATGATATGACGCCAAAGTCCGGCAGGAATCCATTTATCATCTTTAATGTATGATACGTATCCATCCCAAACTCCGCGTTTTACGAGAGGGTGAAACCTCCAACTTTCTATTCTTTTGGTTAAAGAGATTCTAATCTGCTCTAACTCAATTTCAGTAGCTTCATCAATTCTTAAATATTGATTGTCTTCTGTTAATGTTAAAATCAAACTTCATTCGATCTTTTTTACAACCTTGAAATATCTAGACGATTCTTTATTGCAAAGCCCATATTATCAAGTGTCTTAATTGATCCCTCAAAAAAACTTTTTTGAGTCACTAATAACTCAAGGATAGTTGTATCATCTGCGATGTCTGCTTCAACAAACTTTTCTCGCATTTTATCGGTTAATTTATAGTCATAACTATAGTATTCAACCCATTTATCTTTATATCTCTTGTCTACTGTTGCTTTTTGGGATTTGATACGATTCCCCATGGTTGCTAAGTGTTCAACCAGTATTTGGCGATAACTAAGTGTGTAAGCGCTTACGCCTTCTAGATTATTACCTAGTTTTAATTCTTCGGTTAATCCTTTTATTTTAGAAGTCCAATCCTCTCTCTGTTTAATTAAATACTGATCAAGTTGCTGAATTTTATCTTTGGATTCTGTCATATAATTTTGCTTTAAAAAAGTGAATTTCCCTTGTTTGTTTCTTTAATGTATACCGAACTTTTAAACTTTGCCTTAAGTTTCGGTTTTGTCATTGTAAATTCTTTGCCTTCATGAGAAATATTAGTTGACATGAAATCAATCATCAACTTTAGGTTTTTTCTCTTGTTTCTTTCGTTTTCAAAGTCTTCGAATTGCTCTTCGATCATTTGTAAAAAATCTTTTTTTATCATAAGTGATATGCATCAAGTTTTGAATCCGAAAAATAATCATTTATTTTAGATAAACATGAATTCTTTGTAATCCATGCCGAAATAACTAAATCGTTTAAATCACCTATTTGTTTAGGATATTTATCCCTTTCATTTTTGTCCATTTTCGATAGGAATTTATCCCATTCCAAATCAATCTTAGTATCTTTAAAGAACTTTTCCCATGTAAAAATCTTCTTGCCTCGTTTTAGTTTCTCCATCATTTTCTTTTTACCAGTAGTATCATTATCGAACATATATCGAATTGTCGGTATCTCATCAAATTCTGTAGTTGATCGACCTGCAGTTGCAAGTCCTATTGAATTTGATATAAACATTGCATCGATAGGTCCTTCGAACATTGTAACTTCTCTCTGGAAATCAACTAGCATAACACCGAAAAGAGTTGAAAGTTTCTTAACGCTTACTAATTCTTCTTCACTTAGAGTTAACTCCAGCTTTGCCTCTTCATATATCTTTTCAAGGTCATATGTTAAATATCGAGAATTTGCCTTCTTTTCAAGGGATCTGGTTTGAAACCCGATCACTTTATCTTGGGGTGCTAGATTTAATACAACGATTCTTTTATCTTTTGGAGAATACATGAAGCGATCTAATTTATTAGAGAGCAAACGTTTTCTTAGGTAAAAGAATGCTGGATCTCCAGCTTCTATTTCTTTAAATCCAAACCATTCTCTAATTTGAGCTCGAGTTGGAGATAAATCATGAGTCATTTTAAAAACATCATGCTCAAGAACTTCAATGTCATTGGTTTCCATTTTATGCTCTTGAATGTAATCAATAACTTGGATGGAATCATCAGTGCTTTGAAACTTGATGTGATGGTCTTTTAATAATTGATATGCATTTGAGTGAGTTGAACAGTTAAAGCAATGGTATTGCAAAGTGTCCCAATATAAATTACCACGTTTCTTTTTATGGTCGGTACTTGAGTCACCGCAATAAGGGCATGCCATTGTAATTCTACCTGGCATCTCTTTAATCATGTGTTTGCTCGGCTCATGATGTGCCTTTACAATTGCTTGTTTTACTAAGCTCCTGATTTTTGCTTTAAGTTCTTCTGTTATTTTTTGATTTTGCATATCTTATTATATAGGAAAAAAAGGGTCAAGTTTACACTTGACCCTCTAATCTTACCTAAATTATATTAAATATCTAAATCATTTAAGAAATCATCTAAGTCGTCTGATGAATCTACATTTGTAGAAGCTGGACTTGATGTCATTGATTCAGGAAATTCAAAATCTGAAGATCCATTAGCCGATTCAGCTACTTTTTCAGTTTTTGCTGGGGCTTTTTTAGCAGCTGGTTTATTAACCACACTATCTAAAGAATCTCCTGGGTTTAAATAGTTTCTTAAGATACTATTAACGAAATCTAATGTTTCTTGATCCCATGCTTTGTATTCGTATGGTTCTAAACTTGGAGCTGCATCTAATTCAGCTTTAATAGTTCCCATTGTTTCTGCATTTCTTTCTGCTGGAGTACCATTCATATCGATTGGACTCGTTTTAGAAGAGAATTTAGATTTATCGTAGTTGTTAAAATCTCCCTGACGAGTAATAATTAACTCAAAGTTTTTACCTGCAAATAAGTCAAATACTTGAGTTGGCTCACCAAATGCTGGTTTTAATTCTTCGTCAATTTTCTCTTTGATTTTGTAACCGAATTTAAAGATCTTATATTGACCTTCTAATTCTGGGTTTTGTGGGTCTTTAATAATCTTAACAAGAGCGAAATATTGTTCGCGTCTTTTAAGTTTATCACTCATTTTACGGTCTACTGCTGAATCACTTTTACGTAATTTAAAGAATACGTCTGCGATAGGGCATTTATCGCCAACTGTCGATGGAGAGTCTACCATTTTACCGTCACCACTTGCGTTTGTTAACCAGTGTACGTACTTTTTTACTAATGAATTTCTTGGGTTTGAAGGATTTGGAACGAAGCGAATCATTGCTTTGTATGTTCCATCTTTACCATCGTCTGCTGTAGGTTTGTAAAGATCGCTTCCAGATGAAGCTTGTGTTTCGTGAGTTTCAACATCGGAAACTCCTAGATTAAAAATGTCAAATTCTGCCATGTCTTTAATTGCTTTAATTTTTGTTAATACTTTAATTGTTCTAAGTTTTTAAGGGCCCTTTAATTAACTTATGATAGTTATATAGAGAATGAATATTTTGTTTCACTTTCTATAATAATATATATCTTTTTTATTTGGGAGATGTGACACCTGAAGACTCTCTTTTTTGTTTATAAAATATTTTTAAGTACTTTTGAAACAAAATCTCACATAGTGAATATAACTAAAGTCTTTAAGCCTCTGGGTAAAATAAACTTCTGGCTAAATGATTTAAAAAGTAAGCGTCCACTAAGTCATCAAGAGGTTTCGGGACTTTTTTAACCGAACCGATTTCGTTTTGACAGAATCTAAGCAGTGACGAGTTTTCCAACGAAGAATCATTAAGAATATTTTCCAGGAATTTAACCCACAGCTCGTCCTTTTTCATGTTACCTTTTCCAGCATGTTTCTTAATTGTCGAAGGAGCAATTGTCATCATGTCTAAGACTTCAAGCCTCGACATCATTTCCATCTTTAAGATTGCGGCACCAGCAGCCATGTCAATAATATTGTTAGTTCCAGCAGAAGAACCATAAGAAGAACCTTCAAAAGCAATCACAAAAGGAGTTTCATTGCCTGCAATTTCAATAATCATATTAATGATATCGTTTGCGGTTTGAGTGTGTCTTTGGATCTTAATCATTTCGCTCTTTGAGTAAGCTTCGTTATTAGTCCAGTCTGGTTGATGAGAGATCTGTGTATCTTCGAGTAGATTTAATTCCTCTTGAATCTTTTGTTCTGCTTTAGTTCCAGAATTTGGTTTTAAATACCCAATAAAATTGTACTTGTTATCTGAAAAGATACAAATACCTGGAGAATTTAAAGAAAAGTCAATTGTTACGAAATTCATTTAGAAATTATTTACCAAGAGAAGCACCAAGAGCGGCACCAACTAATCTTGAAGTTAACATGTCGTACATTACGCCACTTTGGATTCCTAAGATATTTGCAACAGTTTTACCGATAGTTTTACCAAGAGCAAAACCTGCAAGTCCACCAAAGATACTTCCTAAAATACCTTCATTAGTAATCTCTTCATTGAATCTTTGAACATTGTAAGTTCCATCTTCATTTTTATAGGTTTTAGAGAATTCATCTAATGCTGCATCAACTTTAGCCTCAAGTTCTTCAGTCCATTCGGTTTGAAGAGACTCATTTAATATCTGTAATTCGACTGGAGTAATATTCTCTTCAGCCATATAATCTAAAAATGTTTTCATATACTTATATATCTTAATCTATTTCTAATGCTATATTAAATTTATTATAATAGAAGTTAACATCAAATGTTGTAAATTCAGCTACGTTAGAACTCATATTCAAATCAAGTTCTGATATCGAATTCATAATTGGTTTTTCAAATACAGCGCTGATGATATGAATTCCTTCAGCATCCATGATTTGCAATTTAATATCGTTTATCCAGGGCTCTTTAACTGCCTTTGAATAATAATACAAAAGAGTATCTTGTAGGATCCAATAATTAATGTAACCATCTAAAAGTTGCATTGTAACTTTAAACTGACGATCAATTGTATTTTGTATTGGAATAGAACCTCTATGATATGTTATTGTACCATCATTTGGTGAAACCTGAATCGGATCAAATGAAACTCCTGGCATATTTACACCTTGAATTGAGTAGTTAACAAAATCAATTGGCTCAGTAATTAAATTACCTGGCATTCTATTCAAATACTTACGATACTTGTCAGCAACTTCCTTAGGAATAAAAGTCCTTGGGAATTTAAAGTTGAATAAATTATTTCTACTATTTAGAATCATTATATGATGTTAACATTTCCAAAGTACAATAATGATTCTGTACTTCCGTTTTTAATATTGATATAAAATTTATCTGCGTATTGATTAGCATCTGACTGATCAAATCTAACTGCAACTGCTTTTGGTATTTTAAAGAAAACTTCTCCAGCTCCCATATCAACTCCTGGAAATCCAGGGTCATGTGAGATTCTTTGTTCAATAGCCCCACTTTTAATAATTAGAACCATATCTTCAGCGTTTACCAAACTGATCGACTTTAATGTATCTCCGTCAGGTTGAACAACTTTAAATTTAACAAAGTTATCTGAAACTTTTGAAAGATTGATAGTTCCAATTCCCTCTTTTTCGTAAATAAATCCGTTAGTTGAATTTGTATTTGCTCCATCGACGGTAACTCCAGTACTTCCAGCCATAATACCATAAGTATCAAGAGCAACAGGAACATATTTAGTTTCTCCTACAGTCGGCCTAATTGAGTTAACAAATGCATTAAGTTCTCTATTAACACTAGTATTCGGTAGAGTATTATAAACTACAGTTGGTGAGAAATTAGAATTTAAGTTTAACTTTAATAATTTCTTACCATATTTTTTTGGTTGTCCATATATTAAAGATGCTGTTTTTACAATTTGAGTATTATCGGTTTCATTGTAAACTCTCATATTAACACTTAATAAAAAGTTACTTGAAATCGAAGAGTTCATAATCACGGGTCTGAATACGATTGGTTTATCAAATTCAGCAGTTTGTGTAAACGTGTTTGTAAAAGTATTAATATAATTAAGACCCAACTGTTCGCTTACTTGAACTTCATAGAAAACTGTTAAATCATCTCCGGAAGTTTGCATTCTACTATTAATATAGTTTTCAAATCCAGCAATTGATCCATCCTTAGTTCCAAAGATATTGAAGTAATCTCCATCAGTTGCATGTTCTATATTAACTGATAGGTCGACGAATTCATCTTCTCTTGGAAGTACTACTGATTTTCCCTCTCCTAATTTAATATATTCGTATCCATTATCAGTAAAAACACTGCTAATTAATTTAAAATCAAATTCATAATTTATTGAACTAGAAATCGAATCTGAAGTTCCTTGAATTCCAAAGAATGTATCTTTAAATTCTTCGTTAGTATTTGTCGAAAACATTTGAACTAACGATGGTACTTTAATTTCAATATATTTTGAATATGATGTTTCTCCTAATATGAAAGGATTTGGATTTTGAATTTCAAAGCTTGAACTATTTAAGTAAACTGTCGAGTTAAAATAGTTATAAACCCCAGAATTTCTTTTAATTTTAGTTTGAAACAAGAATCCATCATATCCTCTTCCGCTAAAAGAATATCCAGTTCTTAAGTGTAATTTTATAGTGTCATACCATACTGCTTGAACATCATTGGTTGAAACAACTGTAAGTCCAGAAGTATTTGTACCTTCCCATTCTGTAGAATCTAAGTAATTTAAACCATTTGCAAGAAGGGCCATAGTACCTTCAATACCAGCAGGAACTGCATAATATCTTCCAATTTCTCCAGCGCCTGTTTTAATGTCATTACCAGTTTCAGCTAATGGAACAGAAAATAAAGAGTTTGCTCTATTTGAAACTTCAATTTGACCTCCAATAAATGCAGTACCTGTAAGGTTTGAATATTCATATGAATATTTACCGTTAGTAGTTGGTGTATAAATATAAATTTGTCCTACTAAATATCCATTCCCATTTGGAATATTAAATCCAGCAGGATTATTAATACTAGAATCTGTTAAGTCGAATTTATATGTTTTTCCGTTTGCTAGTAATAATTGTCTACTTGCAAAGTTATTTATAACAACGTATCCATTTGAAGTTGTCACTGTAAATTCTACAACATCAGCTCCAAGTTCGTGAATTAAAAATCTAGAAGCACTATCATCACCGTCAACAGTATTCAAATACTTAAGTTGACTTCCATTATTATCATTTTCGATCTTTACCAAATCTACATTTGATTGATCGTGATAGATGAATTCCATTAGAACGTCATCGTCTATTCTTAGGAATCTTGATGATTTTGCCATTTCTTTATAATTTTTTAAAATCTAAGCCATTTTGGGGACCAATATAATCCAATTCCAATTTGAGGTCCTACTGTTATTACGCTATTTGGTGTTAAATTAATTCCATATCCAGCGCCGATTCCAATAGAAAATCCAGCTTTCTTTTCATTTTTTTGATTTAGTTTATCGTTAACTAAATTAATATTTTCAATATTTGTAAATTCAATTCCAGGGTAAGGTGTTGTTATCTTTAGTGAGTTAACTCCGTTTTCATTTAAGATTGCGGCTTTTAATTCGATACCTTGTTCGAAATCGAATCGACTAGAAGTAACTGAAAGACTATTTGTTTTCTTGTTTCTTAAAACATCTAGGGTTCCATTGAATCTTCTCCAGTTATATTTATCCCAATTTTTTACATCATCGAATTTAATTGTTGATGTAGAATCAGTTAATGTAATTACAGTACCTTTTGAATTAATGATTGAATCTTTAACTCTAATCTCAGTTCTTAGTAGTGAATTAATATTCTTAATGTCTTTCGTTAAATTTAGTGCTCTTTGATAATCTGTAATTGCCTTTTTATTAGAATCAGTTAAGGAATTAATATCGAATTCGTATGCTAATTTCTGTGCAACTAGTTCTCCATTTTTATTTCTTTCAATTCTAATAGTATCTTGACCTGCTTTGTAATTATTAAGTTCCCTGTCTGCGACCATTTGAACCTGTTTGATTTCTCTTTTAAGAGAAGCATTTGAGTTACATTGTTGCAATAATAATAAAATAAGAATAACAACCCCAATAAAAATTAGGGTTGTTCTTGAAATTTTAGACTTTAGGGTCTGATAATATTTTATGTATTTATTCATTTTAAATTAAGTTTAGTACGAAGCTAGCTCCCATGGATTATTATTTGCTAATGAAGTTGAATATCGAACAGTTGCACTCGAAAAAGTATACGAATTACCGTTATTAACTCCAGAAATACTAGCACCTAAAGAAATTTGGTATGTTCCTGGCGTCAAATAATAACTTCCACCTGAAGAAACCGTATTATACGTCGGGGTACTTACAGATAGCATGTTTCCACTTATGATTGACCCTGGATTAGCTCCCGAAGGAGTGATAGATAATGAACCACTTCCAGTACCCGTAGGCCCAGTAACTGATAAATTTAGATGCAAATATCGATTAGAAGATCCGTTAATTCTAATAATATTAACACTATTATTAGATGCTGATGTAGGGGCTCCATTATATCCTGAAGTATTTGGTGTTAGAGTAGCAGTATTACTACCAGATATATTTGATTCAAACGTTACAAACGGCTGCAATATGGCACCACCGTTCCAATATATTGTCGTTGTTCCACCACCACTAGGAAAACTAGTATCTGTAATAGTTGCAGTAACTGTTGTAGGATTTACTAAAACTTTGTTACTTAATTGAATTCTAGAAGGTGTATTTCCCGCACTTACATTAAGACTTAAACCATTAACTTCACTTTGTGTAAAATAATAACCACTGTTAGCAGTTATTGTGACAGGGAACGAATATGTCGATCCTATTAATTGACTTGTGGTTTTAGTACTATTTAAAGTACCATCAGTACCATCATCTAATATCGCTGAATCTCCAGGAGGCGCTAATAAATAATAATGTTGAGCGACTGGAATAACTGCAACAACCGAAGAACTATTCCATGTAATATATCTATCAGTGTTTGCATTTGCCTGTGAACCCACTGTAATTTCTATTGTAATAGTAGAAGGATATGTGCCACCTCCCATTGTTACATTAGTTACTGAGTATCCCTGTAATGTTGATGTAAAAGCGCCTGATGTTACATTAGAATTAAAATAATATCCTGATGGAACCGTTATTATTTTAGTAAATGAATATGAACCTCCTTGCGTGTATGTTTTAGGTTCCGACACTGTAATACAACCAGAAGCTGTATTATTTAAGTCATCAATATAAAATGTGTTTAACACACTAGGCGCTTGATCAATTCCACCATCTTGCCAATAACATCCTCCCTCTCCTAAATAAATTATTTGAGGTAATCTTTTAATTTTATAAGTATTTCCACCTGACGTAGTATCTATGCTAACAGGCGTGGTTACACTAGTTGATCCAACTCCATATACTCCAACAGCAACATTAGTCGCCGTCATTGATAAATCAGCACCTCCCATGATATGTGTTTCCAGGTTAGTTACTGTTCTAGAACCCTGACTATTAGGATCTATACTGCTTGTATTATCTCCGATTGTATATGAAAATGAATTTAAGTCTGGCACAATATGATCTACAGTACCTTTACATGTTTTACCATTACAAACATACCATCCTTCGTAATCGCCAATACCAGAACCTACTTTAATCTTTAATAAATCGGTTGGATTTGCTAAAGTTACCGATTCTCCAGTAATAAATTTTGAACTATCTGAAAAAATAGAAGGAAGAATTGAAATTATTGTACCGTAAGGAACAACTCCTCCAAGTTCTTTAATACTTTTAAATATAACAGTACCATTATTATTTGCAGAAACTGCAATCTTGTCTACCGCAGGAAGATTGTTTGGATATACTGTAGAATTTACGCCAATAATCAACTGTTCCTTTACGGTAACAGGCCGATTAAATTCTGTATCTACGTTATACTCTATTGAAGAATCAGAGATGGTTAATAAAGTGTTTCCAGTGATATTACTTTTAAATATGTGATTTTGAGCCCACCATATAAAAGATGATCCTACTGGATTACCAAATTTCATTATGAATCTATTAACAGAATTTGCTATATCATTTTCTATTTTAAAATCAACATAGTTGCTTATAACATCACTACTTGTAAATCTTAAATTCGACGTAAAGTGACTTTTTCTATTAATAATCCATTGATATGGTACAGCACCTCCAGAAACCGGTTGTGATGTATTATATTGTGAATCACTGCTAACAAACCCAACTGAAACTACAGGTGGCGATAACGGAAAAGAGGGTGTTCCTACTGGATTATGAATAGGAACTATAGTATCTGCTGATAAACTTCCTGGAATTCCCGGTATATTTTTCCAATATGCTGATGTTTTAGCACCTTGAGGTCCTACAGGACCTGTAGCTCCAGTAAAACCTTGAAAACCTTGAGCTCCTGTAACACCTTGCGCTCCAGTATCTCCTTTACTTCCAGTAGGTCCTTGAGGTCCTCCTCCATTAGCAACTAACTGATCAAAATTATAATTAATTTTGTCAAGCTTTATATTGTCGCTATCGGCAAGGTTTACCTGTTTCAGATTTATTATCATCTCTTGTTTCTTTATTTTATAGAGTATATATTCTCTTTATATTATTACTATTTATTCAGCATCGATAGCGACCATAGTTTTTAAGTTATGCGTTAATATTCCATTTGCGATAAATAAATCATTTTCTTCAACGTCTAATTTATAAACTTTAAATTTTCCTTTAAAAATGTCTATCATTTCTATTTCTATTTCTTTACCGTTTTGGTCTAATAAATAATCTCCAATTTTAATTTTATCTCCTCGAAGAATTCTCCAAATACCATCCTGTTTAATAACATGTAAATGTTCTTCTGAAGAAACTATCGTTTTATTATTAAATGATAAAACAGTATTTACATTAAACATTTTAATGTTTTTTAATTCCACCGAATCTTTTTGTAATTTAATATTTCCGGGATTTCTCCAATCTAAAAGGGTTTGATCCTCTTTGATTGGCATACCTTCTATCAATTTACTTGATAAAATATCTCCTATTTTTAAATCTTCTATTTTAACGAAACTACCATCATTCATTGATATGTCTGTCCCTTCTATTAAACATCCACTTCCGCCAGTTCCAGTTCCACTAGTTCCTCCAGTACTTGGTGATAGGGCAGAACAATCAGCTGGGAAGTTAACAGCACCTGTTGTTTGATTAATAGAAGATGTTACACTTTCAAAATCTCCATTATGATATACTCTCTTCCATGTTGATGATGTTGAAAACGCATTCTGACTTATAACATTAACTAATGCAGGTGTAGGATCCCCTGGAATTCCTATCCAGTTTTGAGGTACCCATAAAACATATCCAACAATACTTGAAATATCAACAAGTGTCATTTCAGTATTAGTATCAATATAAGATTCATATTTTGTATTTGATGCACCACATGCGCTATTAATATTA
The DNA here is from genome assembly GCA_032358255.1 of Heterotrichella gracilis. NCBI lineage: Eukaryota > Xanthophyceae > Tribonematales > Xanthonemataceae > Heterotrichella > Heterotrichella gracilis. The sequence continues at coordinate 46,404 of JAULBX010008995.1, read as the reverse complement.
GTTATCATATTAAATCCAGTGTAGTTACCGTTTGCATCGCGCACTGAATATACATAATCAGTTGTAAAACCAACTCCTTGGAACGAAGATCCATTCCAATATCTTCTTCTGCCTGTTGCAACATCTCGATACCATCCAGCAACAGCAACTTCATTGTTAAAACCATATTTAAGGGTTGTTGCAAATTTAAAATCAGAATTATCTATTTTAAATTGTAATGGAATTGTGTATTGACTTACCGGACCATTAAGATATCCATCAACTCTATCCGACGAAACTAAATTTACGTTAAAAGAAATATTAGCAACACACGTTGTAGGACTAGAAAAAGTCTGAGTAGTTGCATTCCAATATCTCCATATTCCAGTAGCAACATCTATATAATAACCAGTTGCCGCAAAATTAGTAGTATTTTGAGAATATAAATAAACACCGCCGCTTGACACGTTAAATGTTGCCCAACTACCAGATGTTCCATTCCATGAATATGCTGATGAAAGTTGTACATCACAAATACCGCTAGGTGAAGGTGAATTTAATAAAGAATATCCTAAAGAAATAGGATTTGTTACTATTACAGGCGGAGCTACATTAGACTTAGACCATGTTAAATTAGTATTTTCCAAGTAAACGATATGAACCATTCTACTTACGTATGAATCAGTCGGTGTAGATGCTCCCATATCAATAGTAGCATCTCCACCGTTATTATCGTTCCATGTATTTGTAAATTGAACGTCGTAGCTATTATTAGAGCTATTAAAGGTAGCCCCAACGCTTAAATCATAACCTCCAACAATTACTTTATCATTACTTCCTCCATTAACTACTGTATTTTGGTCTCCTCCATTTGCACCAATATTATAATTGAAAGAATTCAAATTAGGAGTCAGGATGCTATTAACGCCAGGTGAAATTTCCCAAGACTCTCCATTACACAAATACCATCCAGAAAAATCGGTGTTTACCTTTCCTCTACCAAATAGATTTTTAAGAACCGGAAGTGGAGATCCAGTCTGATATTCTGTCCCATTTAAATGGAAATTAGTTGAATTAAAATCAGATTCTCTAATTGAAATAATAGAACCTATTGGATAACTTCCAAATAACGAGTTTTTGTCTCTCCAATTTGAAGTACCTAATGAGTCATCAGATACTAAAACATAATCGATTTGCGAACCTTTACTATAATTAAAAGTATCGTTTGATCTAGTATGTTTTCCGGAAACATTACTAAGAGTTGCTGTAGCCGTAGGAGCTCCATTTTGAGCAGGTCTAGCATTTATTTTTATTAGTGAATCACTTATTTCATGAGCATCTGTTGCGATTGCATTTTGCGTTGTTATTGAACGCAATTTTAAATTTTCAGAAGGATAAATTATTTCAAATCCAGGGTCCGCTGAAACAAATTTACCAATATGAAGTTCTGCTATAGAATCAACTAAAGTTAACTTATAGTCTGAAACTTTACCATCACCGGCAAGTCTTAAATTAATTTTTGTAGTTTTCGGATCTGTTAAATTATTAACATTTCCTAAAACAACATACTCATAATAAGAACTAGGGTCAGTAAATCTTATATCGTTTTTATCAATACCTATTCTCATTACGACTGGAGAATATTCTAAAGTAGAATTAATGTTCTTCTTAGTAAATAAATAGCTAGTACTACTTACAGTATCTGCATAATATACCCAATCATTTGTAGCTTGGATTCCTTGAGGACCCTGATACCCAGTATCTCCTTGAAATCCTCGAGGTCCTTTTATTCCAATTGGACCAAAATCTCCATCAGGCCCTATAGAACCCTGAGGTCCTGGCATTCCTCCGTTAGACAATAGACCAAAATTGTAGTTAACTTTATCTATCTTGTCTTCAGACCACCATAGTGTACTGTTAGGATCCAGATCGCTTCTAAATAATTCCTTAATGTTAATAGCCATTATTATGCTTGTATTTTCACATGGATTTTAAAATTATAAGAATATCCAAGTCTTTTATTATATATTAGTCTAAAACTCAAGCCATCATTTTGATAACTTTGAATGTTAAAATTAGTTAATTGTTTAAAATTATCTGATGTTAAATCAGCAACTTCTGTAACTGAGATAAAATCAGTTTGTAAATCTTTACCCTCTATTCCATATATCGAAATTCCATCGGTTATAAATCTCGGAGATATATTTGATTTTGCATATAATTTTAAATCATCTTCAATTGTTGATTTATCTCCAAATGAATTGGTAGAATTTACATACTTTTTAAAATACTTTTGAATACCGTCCTCGTTTAATTCATTTAAAATAGCGTCTGGCAAATAAAAATCTGCTATAATTTGAGAATCATCTTCATACCAATGTATTGTTTCGATACTATCGTCGTTGATTCGTATTTTATCAAGAGCTTCTATCGAAGTTTCTTTAACATTAGTAAATTTAGTAATGTCATATTTGTCTCTAACCTTCATTATCGTAGAAGCTAAGAAACTTTTCTTTTCAATAGGACTTAACGTACCATATGCATTTTCAGATTTTCCAGCTGCTAATGATTTTGTAAAATAATCAGGAGCATATTTAGATTTAAAAATATTAATATCCTTTTTATCGATTGCAACTTCACCAATCGCCGGATATAACGGCAATTTATCTGATGTTTGAGATAATTTCAATATGTTTTTTGAATCTTCATCATTCGCTTTATGATAAAAATAATTTTTAATGTAACCGTAGTCTATGTTGTTCAATTTATACGAATCAAAAGAGATTCCAGTATTGTTAAATTTATTATAGATCAATTTGCTTTTACTTGAAGATAATCCCTGTACTACTTTACCTGCTGAATAAACCTCAGAAAAAGTAACAATATTATTAAAAAGAGGGGTGTAATCTCCATTCATTCTTCTTAAAAGCGTAATATATCCTCCATCCTTTCTGTCAACAATCACACTACCAATATCTCCAGTAGATAATTGATATGCTTTTGGTTTTTCAGGATCACTTTCAGATTTAATTAATGAAGGCTTAATAATGTCAACACCAGATTCTATTGCTAAAACATATTCATTATATGAAACATCTCCTTCTTTTGACACTGTAATATATTCAACTTCTCCAAACTTATTAAATCTTTTAGCAAAATTATAAGCATTAATTTCGTTTAATAAATCGCTGAAACCATTTTCACCACCATTAAAGTAATAAAAATCAGACTGAATAGATATTAAAGAAAACTGAGTTGGATCAATTCTAACACTAGTGTCAACGTATCCTGTAAAAGGATTAAACAGGTATGGGTGTCCAGTGACTGTAATTGTATTTGCATCAATAATATTAACGACCTTAACAGCATAAGTAGCTCCTAGCGCTGCAAAATAAATCCAAGAATATTCTCCATATTCATTTTGTTTTACAAATTTATTAAAATCAGGAGTGACAATAGAGAAATTAGAAGCGATTAATGTAGCTTCTTCGTTTGGATTTGTTGCACTAAAATTCGAATTCGGAAAATCTATATAAAAATCAAACTTAGTATCTATTACCAAATTGTTAAAGTTAATATTTTTTAAAGTATACAATAAATACCTGTCAATATCTTTAACATCGTTGTTAACTACGTTAAGTTCAATTAAGATACATATAAATTTAAACTTATCGTTTTTAACAGAAGTTACATTTAATGAATTAGCTGTAATCAACATTCCATTAACATCATTTTTAACGTTATATGAAAGTACTACTCCAAATTTATAGTCATTTATATTTGAATCTGTTATAAATTCAGTAGGAGTTTTACTTGTAGTTTCTTTTCTCTTTAAATATTCGTATCTAAGTCCTCTAAAAACAGTTGAAGAGTTTTTCTCAGAATTACCTATGTCAAATTTAGTCCAAAGCCTTTTATACTTATTGTCATACCACGTACCGGTAACCTGATTAAAATAACCATTCCAATTAAAATGTCTGTCAAAATAATCGAAATCAGTATTTTTTAATTTGTCAATAGTTACTCCTTTATCATCTGCGAAATCAACATAATTATTAAAATCAAATCCACTCGATTTTAAAAGAGCAGGTATTTTATTAATATGAAAATGTTCCATGTTCATATATTCGACCTTTCTAGGAGAATCGATCTCAATATTAGGAGATAAATTGTCTTCACCGAAAGCTTCGCTTGCATTTAAGATATATGGTAAGTTTCTAGCATTAGATGAATCTTTAAGTTCAAATTTACAAATCGTAGGAACAACTCTACTAATTAGCGCAGTTTCTTTTAATTGGTTTTCGCTTAATCTATCGTATTCATTACTAATATTTTTCTGTCCGGAATCTGTATCTATCGTCTCAGATTCTAACACACTGCTTAACCCAATATAAAATTCAGAAGGATTTATATTTAGTGTTAGCGTTTTAGGTTCTGTTGGCGTTGCCAATTGACTTATATAATTTGGATTTTTAATAGTGTATGTATGATAGTCATCATACTCTAAATCGCCTAGTTCAGAATTTCTAGTAGAATAAAAATCAAAATCAAAATCCTTTATGTCATATGCTAAAAATCTTCCATGCACGATTGCATAGATATCGTAAATTTCGAATATTCCATCGTTTGAAACTTTAACATTAGAATTTAAAATAACTCTATATAAATCAGCAACTAATGGATCTTTTTCTATTTCTATAATTTGAATAAAATTATCATTATCTTTTTGTTTAACCCATTCTCCAACTACAACATTTCCAATTTCGCTAGATTTTACAAGAATACATTGTCCTTCACTAGATCCTCCGATCATTGTATATAGATTCCAGTCAGTAAATACAGTATTTGTAGTTGGCGGAACAATTGAATTTACAAGTCCAACATTGTTATATTCTCCAGCAGAAATTTCAACAAAATCTACTAAATTTGGAATATAAACACCAAGCACGTTTTGTCTTCTTCTATTTCCAGCTGCATAATCTTCAATAATAACTGAAGTATCTGAAACATAAGTTTTATAAGATATTATTTCTCCATTATTGATGGCTGCGGCAATTGCAATCGCAATTTGTTGTAAACTTCCTTGATTAGAGAATTGATTACCATTAGCCCTTCCAGGTTGTATAGTACTAGAAGCAATAATTATGTAATCTCCTAAATTATATCCAGATATTTCAAGTTCTGTTTTATCAGCTATAAATATTCTATCATTATTTGAAGGTACATCTTTAACCGTAATTTTAATAAATCCTCTTGGGTTAACATTTCCCTTTTCCGAGGTTATTTTTTTACCGTTTTTTGAGTAACCTTCAAACAGGTTTAATTTTGTTTTATCGAGATTTATTAATAATTTTTTATATGGAGAGTCTCCTGCTCCAATCAAATTATAAAAATCATTATTTTTGTCTTTAACGTATCTTAGGGCAGGTATATCAAACTCAGAAGAGCTTGGAATCATACTATTATTAGTTAGTGATGTTCCCTGTAAATCATAAAAACTTTTGTAAGTGTTTGATTTAATACTAATTGCCCCTTCAGGATTAATACCGTCTGAATAAAAAGATCCTTCCTCTGCTTCATCAACATATAACCCAAAATATCTGTATATCTTGTAGTCAATAGCGTCTGTATCATCAAATAAAAATTCTAAGTTTATTAAATTAGCCGAAACTATTCCATTTCTTTCAAAACCATTAGTTATTATTTCATTGCTAAAAATTTCAGGGTAATCTACTTGAGTATAATATTTGTCAAATTGTTCTGCTTTCGAAGTAAATCCTCCTTGTACAATATCGATACCATTATATGTTGACTGAGATCCTTCCTTAAAATTAACACTAAGAGGTGCTATTGGAAAGTATTTGTCATTCACGTGATTATTAAGATACTCTCCAATTTTTGAAGATTTTCCTAAATCAAATGTTTTTATAATAGTTGCATTCTTAAGAAGTTCTAAAATTCTTCCAGTTTGTCCATCGTTATTTTCCGGATAACTTGTAGAATAATCAGCATTTTCAACTCTATAAATTACAAACTTAGACGGTATCTTTTTTTCTAGCCACAATGGAGCAAATATCTTATATTGCTCATCATATAATTTAGTTGAATTTTGGATTGCTCCTGCAATATACTGATCTTCATACTGAAACGCATAATCAGAATATACTGTAGTATCTGGGTAAGTTCTAAGAGTTTGGTATATTTGAGTTAAAGAAAGTCCTTTGTAAAAAGAAGCAATGTCATACGAATATCTTCCATTAGGATTTACTTCATATTTTTGATATTCGATTCTTGAAAGTTCTTTATTTGCTCTAAATGAACTTAAAAATAAATCACCTAAAGAACTAACAAGTAGCTTAACGTTACTTGTTAGTTTTGGATTTGTTCTTAAAACAGCAAATGATTTGTTGTCTATTAAATTATTTTCAATACTAGTATTAATTGTAGCCATGTAGGACACTCTTTTTATTTAGATTATATATCCAAGTTTTATGAATACAATCTAAAAGAATGTTAGTACATATTAATATCTGGATATGAGAAGTTAACTGTGTTGTCTGTTAGGTATTTTCTTCGACCACCATAACCGTTACCTGTGTTGTAATTAGTTGCATAGTTAGACAACATAGTACTTGTAATATTATTAATGTTTTTACCTTGGGTTGTGTATTTTGCATAAACCTCAACGTCGAATTGGAAATCAGTTTTTCCAAGACCTAATATATCTATACCTATCTTTTTAGAGTATGTTAAATTTGTTAGGGTATTATCTAAAATACCACCAACTCTACCTGTTCCAGTATCTCCAACGCCATAATAATCTGTCATTCTATATTGGAATACCAAATCTACTGAAATTGAATTAGCACTTCCTCCAGGTATTATTTTCTTACCATTTTTATTAGGTGCATTAACCACTAGTGAATCTAAATTCAAGGGTGAAAGATATAGGAATGAACCACATGAATATCCACCCAATAGATATTGATCCTCTGGTGAGAAAGACGTTTTGATCGTTGATCTAAATCCTGGAATACCAGCTTTATTAATTGTTTTTAATAATCTAAATGGAGTTTGTTTTTTCCCATTAGAATCAGTAGATCTTAATGGAGCCGTTTTTGGCATTCCAACCTGTCCATTACTTACAATTGTTTCAGCAGTAATTACTCCATTTTGCAAAAGAGGATGCGAACTATGCATAAACATTCCTTTACTATACGATGCATTTGTAATCGTAGCAACTGAAACTCTGTCAGGTGTTGATCCTGTAAAAGTACCATTCCATACAAAATCATTAACGCCGTTTTCTGCTGGAGTACTCCATGGAGTAATTTGAGCAGACTGGAAATTAGTTATTTTAGATGCAGAAATCGTAGGAGGCGTTGAATAATTAAATTTAAGGCCATATTCGTAAGTATCATATCCTGTTGTAAATGAAGTATCGACATCTCCAAAACCATTACCTTCGGTAATTACATAGAGATTATCGTCATTTGCAGCATTTCTAAATCTAGAATATAAAAACTGTCCTTTAAGTTGCGTTGATTGATTTCCAGGAGAAAACCAATCTTCGTCTACTGTTCCAAGATTTTGATAAACTACAGGAACTAGATCATAATTAGCTTCAGTAGTATAATAAGAATCGGAGCCATACGTTGGATCGACTGGATTAGGAACCTCAGGAAGGACTACAGTATTCGGTTTATATAATCCAAATATTGTATTATTTGTTGAAACCGCAACAGGTTTTGATGTATCACCAACAATTCTAGCAATTAATTCTAAATCAGTTGCTTTAGTATTTGATAATTCAATTTTAAAGTTTTTAGTAACAATATATCCTTTACCACCCGTTGATGGAATTTCGTTAACATAATATCCAGCAAATAATTCAACTGTTGTGTTATTTGTTACCGGTGTTACATTACCATCTTCATCAATAATTTTTACCATTAATTCTCCAGTAGTACCTTCAATTACTGCTCTTAAACTAAGTACTTCATTTTGTAAAGCCAATAGTTTTTCGTATACTGTGATTGGCGCTTGCTGATCTGTTAAGAATCCCGATGCAATTGTATTTGCATTGTGAGAATATACTGTACTTCCTACTGTAAATGATTCTCCAACGTGAGTAAATACTCCAGCTGCTTCTAAGTCTTGTTGAATTTGTACTTTTAAAGCATCCATTTCGTTTGCTTTAATTACAGAACCCATAGCATCTGTGTTAATTTCTCCTTGTGGGAATTCAATTTTATTGATTTCAGACCATTCAGATTCTACCGGATTCGCAGGGAAACCAGCTTCTGAAATTGATTTAATCATAAACTCAACAACCTCTCCTGGATTAATAGAAATGTCTAATGAATTAAAGTTAACTGCATTCGCATCTTCTTCACTTTCAATAATCCATTCATATTTTCCTTCAGCATTCATTTGTCTCTTTCTGACTGGTCCTAAAACTTCAATCCAATTTGAGAATGCTGCTGTTTTTTCGGTTTGATTTGTTGAATCAACGAATTTAATTTGGTCAACTGTTGCAGTTTTACCAGTAGTCGAAACGTATCGATATCTAATTTTAAACTGAACAACTTCTTGGGAAACTTGATTCCCTATTTTCTTAGGTTCTGGAATAGACCAGAATCCTCTAACTTTATATTTTGGGTCAACTGTCTGTAAATCTGCAGATTCTGCTGAAGATTTAATTTCAGTAACTACTGATGAAAACAATTTAGCCTCAGAATCTTTTTGAGAGATTAATGAGTTAAGCTCGTTTTTATGAGTATCTTTTTCGGCAGTTGAACTAAATTTCTTAGTGTTGATTAGCGATTTCTTTTGCTTGATCGACTCATCTAATTTCTTAAGTGTTTGCTCAGTTGATATTTTATCAGCCTTAAGTTGTTTAATCTTATCGGTTGTAGTATTATCAGTAAGATGTTTATTTATTTGAACTACTTTAAAGTTTGCTGTGTCAATTGCAGGTGCACTTGGAACAATACCAACAGCTGCTGGCGGAATGTAATCTACCTTCAGTGATTTAATAAATTGTCCAAAGTCAGAAACCTCGTTTTTGTAATATTGAGCAAGAGTCATTTTAGCTCCGGCAGTATCAGTGATTTCTAATTCATTCGAATAGAACGCAATACCTGGAGAATAGTTTTCAGCTGGTATTTTAGAAACTGGATCAATTGGCTTAACAAAGATAACTTGTCTTTCGTTAAATCCAACTTTAATTTCAATGTCTAAATTAGTATCTACGTCTTTATAGATTCCTAATTGATTTGTACCTAATTTAATAGCCTCAGAACCTTCTAACAATAATAATTCAACTTGTGAAGTTGAGCTATCGATTGAAACTATTTGGTATCTTGTTCTATAGTTTCCTGAATTAACAATTAACGAATCACTAACCTTTAATGTTTCAGTATCTTTAAGAGCTTTAGTAGAATCAGAATATGTTAACTTATTTAGTGTGTATAATTTAACCGTTTTTGTCTGAGATGCTCCATCAATTACCTGTGTTTTTTCAACATTATCTATTTTGATAACATCTAAAAATCCAGTGTATTGAATCATTCTCATTGGCATATCTAAAACCTCAGCATCGATGTAATGTAAATATGCACCATCTAATAATTGGTTTTTAAATGTAGCGTAATCAATTTCGCTACCACCTTTATAAATTTCGTCGAACGCTGTTACTGAAGCAAGATCATTTTCATTAAAAATAAATCTTTCAACGTAAACCTTTTCAGTTTCTACTGGTATTTGGCCAGTTACATCTAAATTTACTGTTAATAGTGGATTTAAAAAATCTTCGAAAAACTCGTTTAATTTAGTACTGAATGTTGTTGGTGCTGCAAGATTTGTAATAGAAGGAGAAGGTCCTTTTAATCGTGCAGTATGAATAGTTCTATATGAACCATCTTTTAATCTAACATTTGCATTAGATCCTTCAAGTCCACTGATTGAATTAATATTAGTATTCAAACGCTCAATTTCTCTCTTCAAATATCCGAAAGCCGGGATTTGAATAGTTTCCATCGTGTTTGTCTTACTATTGAAAAGGTCAATAACCACTGTTTCTTTATCAGTGGTTATTGCTTCATTAATTCTATTGAATGTTTCTAAAGAGTTAGTATTTAACTCTAAGAATTGCTCAAGTAATTGTGATATTGAATTGCTAGCGCTCATATTATCTTATAATTTCAAGTTCAAATGCCTTGTTTATTTCATCGACACATATAAATTCAGCATATGGTTTTTGACTAAGAATAGTAGAAGTTTCTAAAGATCCTTTTAAAATCCAGCCTGCATTTTTATCTGTGTAGATATTAATTTTGTATGTTCCTAACGACGGCAATACATCTTTAAAAGATAATTTGACAACTTGTCCTTTTTTCCATGTATTAATACTATCGTCTAAGTATATATTCAAATCTCCTGTTAGTACTCCGGAGTTAGTATTAATTCTTAATAAATTATCAAATGGTCTGATTCTTGTTATCATCCCTGTTGAAGCAGTTAAGTTTAAATTAAATTGATTAGCTGCGTTTAATAAATTACCAGTAGTTCCTCCGATTATGTCATAATCAAAAATGTCATTCAATGTATAACCATTATTGTCATTCGAAATCTTAATATTCGTAGGATTTGTTTTATCAATTTTAATACCATTACCATTAACTAAAACGTCAGTATTGTATTGTACTTCGGTTGGAATACTTCCGCTAATAACTTGATTTAATCTAGCGTTAACTGAAGTAATCATATCGATGATTGATGTTGATGTAGCAAAATTAAGTGCTGCATTTTCAAGAGCTAATTCCAAATCAGCGATTCTTGTTCCAAAATCAATTGCTTGATTCGACGTCATTAAAATGTCTTCAACTTGAGCTAATCTATCAACAATTGCAGCATATCTGTTATTTGCTTCAACCATTAATCTTGCAGCATTTTCTAAGGCAGTTGTTGTGTCTAAGAAAATGTCCATCGAGAACGTTGAGTAATCATTAATGTTAGATTCTAATCCAATATTATCTAATGATGAATTAAATTTAACATTAAGTTTAAGTGCAAATGCATTACCATTTAAACCAGTAACATCGTTTGGTTTATACTTTGTTAATTCTGGAATGTACCATCCTGATGTAGCTGGATCATCCTTAAAATTATCTAAAAGTATGATACCATATAAGTTAGTACTTCTATTTACGATATTTGATTTTGAATATATGTCGTAATAAACTAAGATTGCATTAAATCTAAAGTCTCCACCTCTTTTAGAATATTCTAAGAAGTTATTTAATTTAGGGTCGTTTGCAATTTTAGAATATATCGATTGATTCCATTCAATTCCGTAATTATATGTATTTGCTGGATCTAAATCAATTTCTCCGCCATTACTTCCAGCGGTATCTCCAACAGCGTTCATTGTTAAATTAATGTCAGGATGCGCTTGTCCTGCTCTTCCATTAATTTCTCCTCCATTTAGATTAACATCGTAAGAAGTTGCTGTAGTATTATAGTTGCTTGATTTGAATAAAATATCTGGAGTATAACCAACAGATGAAGGTACATTCACGAATATTTCGTTGTATGTATTTCCTTGATAGTTTTTATCGTTTGAAACGTCGATATTTCCAAGATATTTTACAACTCTATTGTAACTATTACCTGCATTTGTTGTATCTTCATTTTCGATAGCTCTAGAATATCCAGATACTACTTGTTGCGATGTTGCATTTTTAACTTCAAATGCACCTAAATGATGTAACCATTTAAAGAAAACCTTTTCTGCGTCCGATGCAAAAATTGCTGAATCAAAATCATCATCATTTAAGATAAAGTTTTCAAAATTCAATGCATAATTCTGCATAGTTTCGGCAAAATCAACGTTAGCATTAGCGTTTGGCGTATATTGAGCACCTGACGCTGCGATTAAATTTTCGAATTGAATATAATTCTCTCCGGCTGCCGAAGGAGTTGAAACTACTGGAAGCTCTAACAAAGCAAACTTAGAATACTCAAAATTAATATCTGGGTTATAATAAGCTCGTGTTAGATCCCTTGCTGCACTTGAAAATGCATACATAGTTCCACCTTGTTCTTGGGGTATTCTTATTAATGGTGTTGCCATTTAAGCTTGTTTTTATTTTATTAGTAAGTTACTGTAGCGTTCATTGCTGACAAGACATGGAATTCAGTTCCATCGAATACAAACGTAATTGTACCTTTTGCTCCAACTTCAATAACTGAAGGTCCTGAAATATTAGCAGGATCAAAAGATACTACTAGTGGTAATACAGTTCCTACAATAGTTGGAATACCAGAAACAATAAATGTTAATTGTTGCCCTTCTACCGCGTCTGGAAGCAAAACTGGGGTTGAAAAGTTAACATGGGCCGCATCTAAAATATAAGTTGCTGCGTCGTATCCAGTCGTTGGAAGAGACGTTATTCCATTAGTTATTCCATTTTCGATAGCAGAAACAAAACCTTTATTAAAAAAAGCTTTTTGATTAAATGTAGATTCTACGTTAGCGATTAATTCAGTTGTAGTAACTTTGAAAGTATCGATTGTTCCATTGTTTACCACTAAAGTACCTGCTATAACCTGTCCAGTTAAAGAAAGTGTCTGTGCAGTTGTATTTAATACTGCTGCAATTTGTCCTAATTCAGTATTAAGAGCACCAAAATTGTTATTAATTACAATTCTAGAAGAAGAAACACTGTCAGTTCCTAAGATTGTTGTTATACTTGCCATTTTAAATGATTTTTAATATATTTTTATTTATTGTGTTTTTATTTCCATTAACGTCAGTCAATTCCAACTCAATACTATAGTCTCCTTTATGTTTAAATAGATATGTCAGCCATGTATTATTATAATATATATCATCAATATTTTGACTATTATTTTTTAGCTTCCATTTTTGAGATATGATTCCTGGCATATTTGTAATATCGTATGAAAAAGTAACATGGTTTAACATGTCAACTTCCATATGAGTATCAACTATACAGATATCGTTATAATCTGGATTGTAACTAGTAAAGTGAACTTCTGATCCTGGAACTATTTCTCCACCAGTTGGATGATTAAATCCAACACTAAAAAAATCATGTGTTCTTGAAGGCTCTTCAGAAACTGCAAGTATGAACGTACATTCATCTTCAATTCCATCTCCGTCATTATCAACTAAAACAGGATTAAAGTTAAACTTAGAGAATAACGGATGATCTACTGCGTTTAAACTTGAAAGTTCATTTGCAACATTAGTCCATGCTGCTAAATCAAGCGAACTTGTCGGATATGTCGAAGTTATTGTGTATGTGTCATTTATTTCGATATTAGTAACAGGATCTATTTGCTTAATAAACATTTTTGGAAATTGATTTGAATATCCCATATCTTGTCTAACATCAAACTTAAAGGATGAGTTAATATCTGCGCCGACTCTCATCATGTCCCAATTAACTTTTTCTCCATCATTCCAAACATGAGTTCTTAATTCTTTCCATTGGTATGGTCCTGGAGTCTCGTTAAACCCTGTAGTCGTAGAGGCATCAACATATCTTCTAACAGTTGAGAACTCTTCTCCATCTTGGCTGTCGTGTACATAGTTTGCTCTGTCTAAAGTTAAATAGTATGTCGCTATAATACTATCAACAGTTGCAGTGTTTTCTCTCGACCAATCCCAGTCACTACCTGCAGTATCATAAGAATATTTGTATTGATCTGAATTTAATTTAGGAAGCATTCTCTGGAATAGTCCGTAAACTTCAACATTCTTATTTTTTACTTCAAAATAGTCAGGTTCTCTGTGAGAACTTCTTACATTATATAAATCATAAATTGCAAGTTCAACTGAATATTTTCCAGCAAATGGTAAAACTATTGGGAATTGTTGATATTCTGGGTGAAATACTCCAGCGTTATCAGTATAACCAACGCCACCTCTAAATGTTTTTAAATATCCATTAGGACCAGAAACTGTCCATTCCATTTCATAAATACCCTGCTTCCACCAGTTATTCCAATTCAACATGTGATTTCCAGTATCTTCGGCGTCCATAAACGAAAATTCAGCTGAATCCCATGAATCAATAAATGATTCTGCGTTTAATACTACAGGGCATCCGATAGGAATTCCAGCTAACGTATTAAATGTAGATAAATCCTCATTGTAATATCCATTATAGAAATTTTGAATTGATTCAGTAATTTCTTCACGATCGGTATCTGTAAGAAAATTAAAATCTTGGAAAATACCAGTTAATCTATAATCAACTTTTCTTAAATCTTCAATAAATAATTGTCTCTCTTTTGGAAATCTGCTAAAATCAACGTTTTGCCCAGCATTTTGAACTTTTATTGAATGCTGATTATTCCAAACGTTTAAGTTAAACTGAGAAAAGTAATCCCCTTCTCCAGTAATATCAACAATCTTCGCTTGAAGAGGTAGAAAATTCTTTTGAAGCTTATTTTTAAGTCCATACAATTTTATTAATACCTCGTCTGGTGAATAATCCGTAGATTCCTTAACTGTCGGGATATCCCATTCGTCAACGTTACCATCTGGCTCATTTAATCTATAAACAAGACTAAAACGACTTGTCTTTTTAAGGTTAGAACTTGGAAGTTCTTGGCTTTTACTTTTGTCTGCTAAAAATCCAACAGTTTCTTGATTTGGTACAGCAACTGCTTTTAATTTACCAAAGTTTTCAGATTGCTCGTTGATGTTTAGCCAGTATTCTTTTAATGTCAAGTTACTATAACCAAAGAAATCGATCGCATTTAAGATCGCTTTATATGTACCAATAAACGGTTTGATAGTACTTGCCTGTAATAATAATTCCTTTCTCTTTTGGTTTAATAACAACCAGTCTGGAGATAATTCTTTAATGTCAGAATCCTTAAGAATCATATAATCCTCAGGACTTAATGTCATACCAATATTCGATAGTAAAACCGATAATCTTTCGTCTTCCTCTTCAGTTTCTCCATAAATTCTAATTGTCGCGACTAGAGTTTCAACTCCACTTTCGTCAACTTCAGTTATATCTAAAAGTCTCGTGTGGAAGTTATCTTCAGTGCTCATTAGAGCAACATTACATTTAATAGGGTTTAATGGAAGAGTAGAATTGATTATCTTTACGCCATTTTGATCAACACCAGTAGATGATCCAGAATCCAATAGAGTATACCTTTGTACCTTGTCTTTTTGGATTTCTAACTGTCCATTATTATTTTTCGCGCTATATAAAAATATGTCTTCACTAAAATCATACCCACTAAAAAATTCAAACTTAAATGTACTAGTTCCCGTATTTTCAGATATTGGAGTAACAAACTTAGTATTTCCTAGAGGTCCTACAACCTCTTCTAAAATATAAATAGTTAGGGTTTCGTATAATCCAACTGACACGTTTGGCAAATAACAAATACCTTCCCATATATTCGTTGTAGAATTATAGAGAAGGTTAAGGTCATTAGACTCGCTGTCAAAGAATCTTAAATTTTTATATGCCATTTTTATTTAACTTTTTTATCGTTCTTTCTAATAGTGAACGATTTGTATGCTTTTAAGTATGTTACTGAATCAACCCAGTCCGCGACAACGTGTTGTATTAGAACTATAAAGTCATTCATCGTATTGTTTCTTTGTATGTATTTAGAAATTGAATTAATCAGCATGTTATCACGATAATCGTTACCTTCATGCAGCCTTGAATCCATCGCTGATAATCTACTATCGTACGATTTTACTTTTCTTACTCTAAATAAATTACTAAATAAATCCATTATAGTGCTTTTCTATTTTGTGCTTGTACTCTACTAAAAATAGTGTTTGGTACTGCGGGTTCGTCAAAGTAAATTGAAAGTGCAGCCATTTCTCCCATTTTAGCATCATCAAGTACTATTGCTCCGTCACGATCTTGCCAACCTCCTCTGAATAATGCAACCTCTTCTTTTTCAAGAATAATATCGCCAAAAGAATCAAGGTTAATTACGTTTTCTGGTAATGCGGCTCCTGGTTCAAAGTTAACATTGTTTGTTACAACTGTTCTTTTAAAGAATACATATTTTTGTTTTCCATTTCCAATGTCTTCAAGAATTGGAGTACTTGGAGTAACTGTAACAGTTTCACTTGAGTAATATCCATTACGTCTTGCAGTTTCCTCTTTTTCAGAAACAAATCTAATATTTACTGAATCAATTCCTTCAATACCCTCTAAAAGAGCAATAATGTCTGATTTTGGTAATCTGTCTCTTCTTGTAATATTAATTAGGTAGCTAGATATTTTTGAACGAATTGCAGTATAAAGATTTGCTTTATCAAATCCTTCAAAATAACGAACTTTAACGTCCATTCTAAAATATTGGGCTTTAGGTTCTACAATTTTAACTTCAGTAGTTACCATCTGCTGACCTGATTCCTCAAGAACTTTTAATATTCCATTCTTTTCTTGTTCAGAGAAAAAGAATTCCTCTTGGTGAATATTAAAATAGTCATTATTCTTTGTTAATTTTCTTGCAGTGTCCGGTAACATGAATAGATATATCACATTATCATCATCGATAAATCCATCTTCTGTAGTATTATATGCGTCTAAATAAGAAAACATTCCGTATCTTGAAAGAAATGCCTCGTAATTTTCAGGTGTTGCTAAAACAAAAGAGTGACTTTGTATTGGAGCAATTAATTTAGTTAACTCAAGCGGCTCTGGATCAGATCCCATTACTGGAGCAACTGTGAAAGAAGATTCCAATAATTTATTTAAGTTGTAAGTATTTCCTAAAGAATCGAATCCTTCAGTTTCATATTTAAAATTAAGATCTTTAGATCCTGTTAAATTTCCTTTAGAACCATCAGTTATAACGTACTCAATACTAATTGTCGAACCTTCAGGTGGAATTATACCAAATGAACCATTACCAAAATAAATATCTAGTCCTCCGGTAATACCTGTTTTAACCATATATCCTTTAGTATCGGCTTTCATATCATACAATGAATCATATTTAGTCCAAAGTTCGCTGTTTACACTAACTCTAACCGAATCATGATCTGTATTCTTTTTAATAATTATATTGAAAGATTGTAATTTTGCACCAGTTCCAGTAACACCCTGTTTTTCAATCTTACCCTGAATTACAGGAATATAAATATATTCTGGATTGCTCTTTTCGATTCTAAACTGATCGTTACTTGTCTTTAATATATATGAAAGATTGTTTTTGCTAGCTTTAATAACGGTATTTGCTGGAATATTGATGGCATCTCCTGCAATTTCGTTAAATGCACTGGTATTTAATCTTACTTTAATTTCTCCAACTGCTGAACTTCCTCTAAATGGATCGTGACCTGCAAGTCTTGCAAGTCCATATATTGATTCTGGATTTTGTGCTGTTAAAATGTTTTGCTCAACTGTAGCATCTTCAATGTAGAAGAAAACTAAGTTTGTAAGCTCCGTTAATACCTCAAGGATTTGAGCGAACGGAGATGATGTTGAAAACAAATCACCACTTCTCCCATATAATCTACTGATATATGTTTTGGTATCATCCAACATTTCGCTAGCTTTAATTCTAGCTTTTGATAAAAATTTAAGTTCTGCCATCGTTTTTATATTTTATACATATAGTCCTATTCCATATCTACCATCGATAGTTATGTCTATAAAGACCATGTTTCTTTCTGTTTCTGGTGTAAATTCAACACTTACATTTACAGGATATTTATATGAAAGTGGACAATATCTATATATGCCATCTGCGATCATACTCTGTAACATTGTATCATTATATCTAAATGAATAAACGTAATCATCTATATTCAAGCCAAATTCAGGGTTACCCAAAACTTCTCCTTTATTTGTAAAAATAAGAGTTTCAATTTGGGTTAAAAGCATTTGAATATCTTCATCTGCTTGTAATTGTTCTGGATCAAAATTAGGATCTCCTACCGTTTTTATATATAATTCCATAATAATATATATTCTTTTAAGAATGCATCATCCAGTCGGTACCTTCATCTGATTTAATTTCTTCGATTAATTTGTCAAGCTCGTCTTCACCAAGACCTTTAATTAAATCTGGATTAACTTGAATATTCCCAGGAAGCGTGAATCCAAATATTCCTAGTTTTTGTCCTAAAGAAATTTTGATTTTTGCTGCGCAATATCTAAAGAAAGCTTCATCTTGGAATAATGCGCATTCAGGAATTGTTTCATAAACTTCAAGAATAACATTTTTCTTTGGAGATTCTCCAGTAAATCTTAACTCATGTGTTAATTGATTATAGTTATAACTTAAAGGGTTTCTCATAATTTGTCGTGCTAAATCAAAGAAACTTTCATTAATTACAAAGTATTGTAAATTTTCGGCAGCGGCTCCAGTTTTAGTTCCACCGTACATTCCTCCCATTAACATTCTTTCGATTGCAAAATCACCTTGTGTAAAGTTAATATCCATCGACCCTCCCCAATTAGACCCAACTTCACCAAGCCCATATACTGAATAAACTTCATTACCACCGGTAGCTGGATTCATTCCAGGTAGGGTAAAACTTCTTGTTTTTTTGAAGTGTTCTGATGAGAATAGTTCAATTGGCAAAACCATGAAGTTTTCTCTAACAGAATACTCATAATTTTTATAAAACCATTTTTTAGCTCTATTAACAATGTTCATAACTTCGCTTCTAGGTAAATTCATAGGAATCATACATGACCCTGTAATTTCATCGGCTAATTCATTTACAAACGCATTAAAACATCCACTGTCCCATGATGGATCAACTAAAGATCCTTGACCCCCTACAATTATTTCACTCATTTTATTATTTTATTTTTATATTGCTTCTGATTTAACAATTTCAACGTCGTTATCAAATTTAGCAATTTTTTTATCGTACATTCCCTCTCTAAATATACCACCCTTCATAGAACCTTTAAATGTTCCTTTTCCATAAACATAACAGTCGGTCGCAACACAAGACCCATGAACATAGGATCCATCTAGTTTTGAACTATTAATTTGAGTTGAAGAGTAAAAGTTACAGTAATGAATATCTGATCCATTAACATCGCATCCATACATATCGCATTCAGTAAATTCTCCACGTAAAAAACAATCTACAAATTCATAACCTCTAAGATCGACACAATATTCTAATCTTCCATTAGCAACTTGAATTCTACCTGAATCTGAATCATAATTAATATGTCCTTTTGAAAGATCACCATGTGTGAATAATCTCATAACTCTTTCTTTAACACTTGGCCAATAAAGATCTACTACTTTGGGATTGTCTTGAAGATCTACTGTAAATTTAACACCTTTCCAATTGTTTGAAATTGTTTTCCAATCTTTACGAGCATCAATAATTCTCTGATTTGAAGATATTATTTTCTTAAGTTCAATTGAATTTAGTGCGGTAAAATCTGTATTTTCGGTTGATTTCCACAATTGAAGTAAGAATTGATCGACTAAATATAAAATTGTAGTTGTTTTCTTTTCCCAATCTGCTCCACCAACATATCTAAATTCAAGATAGTTTTTATGTCTTTTGTCAAAATTGATACCGTAGTATTTAGTATCTGGATAAATAAAGTTTTGTTGATTAATATAGTTTCCATCAAAGAAATAAGTATCTTCTTTTGGAAGTACGAACTTTATAGATTTAGCGTATGCTGAATTTTCTCTTTTTGGAAAGAACTTAAATACTTGCTCTTCATTAAAATCAAGAATGAATTTAAGAACATTCATTTTCGAGATTCTGTATTTATTTTCTATTTTAGATTTATCAAAAGAAAGATTCAAGTGAATTGAAGATCTATCATTTGTGTAGCCATTTTCTTCGATCCATTTACAAACATTGATAATCATCAATCTTGCTGCATAATAAGGAAGGGCTCCAGTAACAAGTTCAAGAAGCTTTGCTCCGCCTGACATGTCTGGTTCTATTTTAAATTCGTCTTGAGTTACATCAAAATCACTATGCGCTTTTGTTTCAACATGAATCTTTTTGCCAAGAAGTTTTGCTAATTTTTTAGCAGTTTCATCAGCACTAAAATTTGAATAGAATTCAAATTCAACACCAACTAAGGCATTTTGCAAAACGTTAGAATCGTTTAGGTTATTCATTATTATCTAGATATTATTACTTAAGTTAGATTATATATCTAAAATAAAATAACCTATACCATAGAATCTAGCTTTGCTTGTAACTTTTTTAAGGTCTTTTGATAATCTACAACTGACTTTCTTTTCCATTCGATGTTCATTTGTTTCCAAGAAGCAATTCTTTTATCAATTCCATTATCGCGTTCTGAATTATAGAATGATTCGTCATTATTGTAATTTTTAGCAGCATCTCTACTTACAATTTCATCCCAAGTTGGCCATTCATACCATGAGTCTTTAGAATTATCTTTAATAGATTGTACGATTTCAGCATCAGTTAATTTAGAATTTGTTTCAGCATCTTCAGTTGCTCTTTTAATTCTAACTTCGTAGCTCTGAATTTCTTGGTTAAGTTTTTCAAGCTTAGACATTTTCTTAATCTTCTCAGAATATTCTTTTGAAATTTCGCTAGCACCTGTTTTAGGGATATCTGTCTTAACGATATATCTATAATGAAGTCTTTGGATATTGTGACCACCTGCATAAATCGCTTCGGTCATAAAACTATAAGTAGTTCCTTCTCTTTGGATTTGAGAAGAAATTTCAATATTTCCTTTAGCACTTTTGCGAACATTAAGTGTTATTAGTGAATCTGTTGGTAGAGTATACATCTCTATAGATTTAACCATATCATAGATTAAATTTAATCTGGCGCTTTCTCTATCATACTTGGTGAATTCCTGTTTGAACGTTTCAACAAACCATTTTTCAGTAGCAGCTACCATCTCGACGATCGTAGGTTCCAATGAATCTAATATAACGTTAACTATATTATTTTGATTGGATTCGTTAATGAATTGTCCGTATGTTTTGAATTTGTTCATATTGTATTTATCTTTTAATTTATATGTAAATATAAACAAAAAAACCCAGATCCGAAAATCTGGGTTGTTAAATTTATGTTAAAGTTATTAACAACTATAGTTTTAAGAAAACTTTTCTTGTTTCAACTTCAATTCTTGTAACTTGAACTGTGATATTATCATTCTTTGCGATTGATGTAATCTCAACCCCTTCTGGTAATTCAGATACATGCAATAATCCTACAATTCCGTCTCCGATGTCAACAAATACTCCATAATCCTTAACAGATTTTATTGTACCTTTAACTTCAACTGGGAATGATTTGTATTTATTTCCAATTTCTTTCCATGGATCTACAGTTTCAACATACTCCAATTGAGTTAATGTGATTTTCTCATCAGTGATGATTTCTTTTACGATAAAAGTAATCTCGTCTCCTGGATTAATTTCTCTTGCTTTGTGTTTCTTCGCAAATTCAGGGTTTAAATCATTTGCATGGATCATTCCAGTTAAACAACCATCGAATTCAACAAATACTCCGTATTTAGCAGAACCTGTAACATTTCCAGTTTTGGTTTCTCCCATTGTATTTTTAAGTTCTTCAACTTTACCAGGGATTAATGCTTGTAAATATTTTCTATGCGAAGCAATTACAGTACCTCTTTCTGGAGAATAACTCATAGGAACTACATACATTTGAGTGTTCAATACTGATTCAAAGTCTGCAAGTTTGTTAATACCTGCAAGAGAACCTGGCATGAAACAGTCAATGCCTTGTACATTTACGAAATAACCTCCGTTTGGAATCATTCCAGTTACTGTTCCAATATAAGCAGTGTTTTGTGTTTCTGCTGATTGTAGCATTTCTCTAAGTGCAGCTGCTTTAATTCCAGCTTCAACTGAACCTACAATAAATCCTCTAGAGTTTGAGCTTCTATCTGCAACGATTTCAACTGCTAATTTCTCTCCTGGAATTAATCTTGCCTTTGAGACTTTTGATTCTCTGTTCATATCAACATATACCATTTCTCTGTGTCCAATGTCGATTGAAGCCCATTCTTGGTCTACTGAATATACAGTACCAGTATGAGTTTCTCCAATAACAACATTAAATACCTGTGGAGCTGTTGATTCAAATTTCTCCATCAAATCAAGTAATTCTTGAGCGTAAGGTGCTCTTGAATATACTTTAACTCCAGCTGGAGCTTTAACGTGCAAATTTGGTTTTCTAAAATTTGTTGGGCAATCTGCTAAGTGAGCATCCCAATCAAATTTAGGGTTTCCTTCAGTTGCAATTTCTTTTTTTGTTTTAACGTCTTGTGACATTGTTTTAATTTTTAAGGGTTAATAATTTATAAGTTATATATTGAATTTTTAGAATGTTGTCGGACTTACGCCTACCATAGGGATTGGTGGACCTACTGGAATTATTAATCCGCCTAAGTATAGGAATTTAACTCCTAATAAATGCTTTGCACATGAAACCGCAACTGCCGAAGCAACTGCCTTTGACGCAACTGGCATTAGGGGCTGTATTTTAAATCTCTTTCCAGTATTCCATGCCTTTCTTAAGTCGCTCGCCAAAGCGTTTTTATTTCCATATGAAATTGGAGCATATTTACCACCAAGCGGAGGTACTGAAGTGCATGGTGTTATTGGTGGACCAGGAGCAAATGGCTGAACTGCGGTACTTTTCCAATAATCAATAATAGCCTGCGCCATTAAGTCATATCCATCGCCACCTTGCGAATCCTCTTCTACTTTACCAGTCATTGAATTACCCCATTTTCTCAACAGATCATACCACTTATTTTTCTCTTTAAGATATTCTATTATCTTTTTAGTGTTTCTTTTCAATTCTGCATTTTCATAAATAAATCTATCAAAAAAGTTGTTTGATGAATTATCTTTTTTCATATTTCTATCTGAATATCCCTCCATCCGTTTGTCAATTTCTCCAAAATAAACAAATTTGCAAATATCGGCGGCATTCAACCAATTCGGTATTCTCGGCTTATTGTCGATATGCTCTTCCTGAAAAATATATTCATTTATCGGATTAGGTATATTACTAACCTTTGGAAGTCCATATAACTTTTTAATTGCATCCTCTTTTTTAAGAGTTTTATCTTCAGATAAAATGTCTTTAATTAAATCGCTTTCTGATAGAGAGTTCCTATATTGATTTTCATATTTTTTAAGTTCTGCTTTAAATCCATCTTCAATATCTTTCTTAGTAATTCCAAATACTCCTCCTGAATTACCTTGTTTATTAAAGCGTTCAATTAAATCTTTTCTAAAAGACTCTGCCTTTAATAATGCTTTTTTACGAGCAACACTGTCCTTTATATCTTCGTAAGTATTTCCTTTTACTCCTAGTATTTTAAAAACTTCGGCTTTTACTTTTTTACCAAATGCTTTATTATGGCCAATGTCTAATCTATCGACCCATTCTCCATATTCTGGGGATCCATCATTTTGATAAACAACTCGAAGCGCTATTTTTTTAGCACGCTCATCTTCTGTCATTTCAGGAATCGAAGGTTTTATTTTTTTATCAGCAAATGGATCTTTGATCTCTTCAATAACTTTAACTCCTTCCGGATTAATTTCCAAAGTTATTGTTTTGTTTATCTCTTTTAGTAAGGTAGTCCCGTCAGGGTCATAAACACCCTTAAAAATATAAGTGTAAGATCCGGATTGGGTTGGTGCAAGCACATGTAATACATTGTCTGTCGCAATCTGAATTGGTTGATCAGCTCCATTGATTGAATATAATAATTTGTAGTTGATTCCTTCAGTAAAACCAGAAATCGTCATCGTGATGTATTTTTCAGGTTCTCCTGGTTTCGAAGCCTCTTCTAATAAATTATAGTCGATTTCTCCAGTAACTGGGGGTTTTTCTTCAGTAGGGCATGTTGATGGAAAGAATGGATAAAATATAAACTTCTCTAAAGTATCTTTGTTTTTTTCTGTCCATTTTTCAAGTTCACAATATGTATCAAAACTAGTATCTGGTCCTGAAGACTTTTCAAACATATCGGCATATTTTGAATTAGAGAATTTACTTTCAAATTCAATCTCCTCTTCCTCATATATTTTCTTAAATGCTTTTTTGAAGCCCTCTTCAAGAATTGGTTTTTGACCAGATTGATGCATGTTTCCAAACATCGTTTGCGAAGTTTTTACGCTATTAAAATATTCACCAGCAAGAAATACAGCAAATTCGTCTATGCTTGATGCACTCAAGCTAGCTAATTTTGCAGATACTTTGTTAATAAAAATTGGCCACTGTGCAGGCATAATAATATACGTTTAGAAATTTATATATCCTATTTACCTTTTTGTTGGTAATCTTTGTGAGATGATTTTAAACTGCTAACTGTTGAAGGTGTTACAGCTGCTGGAGGTCCTGAAGGACCAACTCCAGTTGGGTGAAAATGATTTTTATAATCATCAAGTAATTTATTCAACCATTTTTCAAGAGATACTCCACGAACTGTAGGTTCTGCTTCATCTTCACTACCTTCTCCTGTATTACTTAAAAATACATTTCCAGAATCTAAAAATATCTTTTCAGCACTCGATATTTTAATATAACCCTTCTCATCGATTTGAATTAGGGGTCTCTCTTTTGCTCCAGTTCCTCGAGTAATTACCAATCCATCCTCAGGTGAGTGATAGATTCTAATATTTCTTACCTCGTCATATATTAATGATACAACATCTTGCGCCTTTCCTGACTTTTCTAATACATCAGCCTTTAAAGCTTTGCTTTGATTGATTTGAAACCAATATTCAGGGTGATATATGTTACCGTTATCAAAACGAACTGCAACAATAGTTCCGACATTTGGAGTATGATGAGATCCTACAAAATCACGATTCATTGGAGTTGCCCATGGAATAGCATCATTAGGTAGTTTATCAAACTTACCAAAAACTTTAACACGACATCTACCAAGAAACTTAGGATCAGCATTATCTACAACCTCACCAATCCAGTGGGTTTCCCTAATATTATCTTTGTCTAACTCTTTATCTGTTGCCATTAATCGTGAACGTTTCCTAAGTTTTTAACCGCGTTTTGTGCTCCTTTATCAAGTGCTTGTTTAAATGTTGTACCTGCAGCGACATTAGATATATTTGTTGGAATTACATTTCCTAAATCTTTTGCAACTTGTTGTACATTTGTAGATGCATCAACTTTTCTAATAAAATTAGAGTATACATTTTCAAATGATGGAATTCTATTTACTGTTTTGTCTCTAGCAGCTTGTATTAATTCTGCTTTTTTTGCTTCGGCTAATTTCTTAGCGCTATCTTTTGCTTTTGCTGAAACTTCATCAATTTTACCTTTAAGTTTATCTTTGGCAAATTCCATAGGTGATTTTGAATTTGGTTCAAAAAACTCAGAATCAGGAGCCGGAGATAATTGATTTGATGAATATGTTAAAGGATCAATAATACCATTAAGTACTCTTGCCTCTACCTTTTTAGATGATGCATATGTTATTCCAATCGAGTTAGATGCTACATTCTCTGGATTTTTAGAAAGATCTGCAAAAATATTAGATCCAGTCATCATATCAAATTCACAATAATCTAAACCAATCATAAAGTATGGTCTACCGCCGGTACCCATAATGTCTTTATTCTTGTTTGTTACATCTACTGTTGGTTTAATATTTGAAGGAAAATCTTTAAGAGCTGTATTTTTGTTAACTCCTCCTACCTTAGTATCTGCGTTAACTTGAATTGTTCTAACCTCAGTAACATAAACCCACATTCTAAATTTTCTTAAATTCACAGGAAGTATGTAACCCCATTTACGCTCATCAAATATTGCTCTTCTGTATAAGTGCATTAAACCAGCAATTGGAAGGTTTAATGATTCTAAAGTTTCAATTTCAAGTTTTGCATCATCTCCACCCCAATAATTTCTTAATGGATCATATTGCTGCAATCTTTCCAATCCTTTAAGAGATTGCCAGTACCATGGTAATTCCATATTGATTGTGTAAAGAGCATCTTTAAATGCCTGAAGATCTTCAAGTCTTTCTTTATAAAAAGAATCAGTTTCTGCTAGTTTTGCTAAAAATGCTTCTGCAGGTTCAGACAATAATGGTGAACTTTCAGGATCGAACCAGTCAAACATCAGTGCAAACGAAAGGTAAGTAGGATCCTGGTACGGGTACTTATTATATGAACCTTTTCTAAAGTCGTTTGGTGTTTTAAAATCTGACATATATTATCTATCTTTATTTTTTCATTAGTTCAGCCTCTGCTGCTGCTTGAGCCTGCTTTAACACATCTTGTCCGTTTGTTCCTTCAACTTTACCATTCATAGGAGATTCGCCTTTATTTCTTTTAATAGCTTCACCAGATAAAGTGTATTTTCCTATATATGTTCCAGGTTCTTCACCGCTTACTGTCTCCCATTGATAAACTTTACCAGAGTTAGATTCAGTTACAGCGCCAGGATAACCAAAGCGTTCTCCAGGTTTCCATTCTCTAAATGTCCATGATGAAGTTTCTTTAACTTCTTGGTCTTTATATGTTAATATAACTTCAATGTCGTATTTACCTGTTTTATCTTTAAATGTATCTTTAGGAATCGTTGCCTCAATATTCCATATTTTTTCATTCCATGCACTTCCTTCTTTTTTATCTTCCATAAAAACCGAAGTTTCAGCTCCATATTCAGAAGGTCCTTTAAATTTAATTTTAACTTTAGGAGTTTCTGTTACTAGCGATTTGTCGTCTGCTTTCCAAGATATTTTTATAGGTTGTTCAAGCCAAAATCCTAATTTATAATTTGTAGCGTCTTTGATCCATTTAATATCTAATGAAAGAACAGGTTCTTTTACTGGTTCTGGAGTTGGCGCTGGAGGTTCTGGTGCTGGAGGTGGAGCAACAGGAGGTGCTGGAGCAGGTGGAGGCGTTGTCGCAGGGGCAACTGTCTCTTTATTAATATTATTAACCCTACTTGGCCATTCTCTTCTTAATAAATTAACTTCTTGTTTAACTGAAGTAGCTCCTGCTTTATAAAGGTATTTAAAACCTCCAATAACATAATAACCGCTTAAAAATTCATCGACAACCATTTCACCTGGATTTAATCCACCGTTTTCCTGATCAGTTGGCTTACTATCAAATCCATCCTTTTCCTTCTTTTCCTTTACTTGATTTTCAGCATCTAATCTCTGTCTTTCTCCTGTGTATATAAGAACAGGTATTTTATGAAATCTATGTAGTGCTGGATTAAAAGTAGCTAATTCAATATCTAAAGACATTTTAGTAACTTCAGCCATGTTTTGAGCGTTGTTTATAGCAGAATACTCGTAATTCAAATGTGTATTTGAAGTTTCAGGATCTCCACACTTTCTACCAACATACTTATATTTAATTTCATTCTTATATCGATCCTCGTCGCGACGACCTTTCATAGGCTCTTCGATATCCTTCATGTTTTTACTTGCTAATGGCTCGATATCGTGAGAAACTAATCCCTCATCTGAGTCATTTTCAAAGTATTGAAGAACCCTTTTGTAACCGTTCTTTTTTGCTGCAGCTCCTGCTTTGTTTTTAAGAGATTGTTTCACTATAAATAGATTTGAACCCTGGTCTCTTTTATGATTTGTAAGAATAAGTGCTCTTTGAGCCTTATTTACCCCTTCAGCCGGAGCTTGTGGTGTATCTGCTAGATCTTTTTCGAAAGCAGCAATCATTTTCTCTATTTTTTCTTCAGAATCCATTAACTTATTTAAGTTAACATAATTCACATAGTAATAAGGATCAATACAATATGTCTGGAAGCTATCCTCATCAATGTAGGAGTGGCGAACCAAATCTTCTAATGTATCAAACATAGAATTGTACGGTATAACCAGATTCATCGAATCATCAGCTGCGTCAATGTTGGTTGCAACACCAAGTTTTAAATCATTTGCAATAGATTCAATATGGTCTAATGATGTACCAACTCCATAAGATTTACAATCTTCAGAATATAATCCAGGTACTTTTATTCTACCAGAAAAATGATACTTATTTCCACGACCCTCTGCTCGCTGAGGCGGTGCATCGGCATTTGAAATATCGAAATCAATTCTTATGTCTTTATATTGGTCTTTGTCCAATGTTCCCATTCTAAAGTTAATAACATCACCATCTCTTGGAAATGAATCAACTCCAAAAACACCTTCGGTATCAATAATTGATAAATCTATTGTTGGAACTGTACCAGTACAGTCTAATTCCATCGAAAGAATTTCCCAATCACTAAAAGTATATCCATTGATCGAAACCATTAAAATATAACCCTTGCTTGTATTTGCTTTTTCATTACCTTCACCTTCACCAAGCGATGCGAATTTAACCTGATCTAATTTAATAGTAGGTTCTGTTATAGTAAGAATATGATTTTCAATTGCTGCCATTAAATAGTAATAAATCCGTTTCCAATTTGAATATTAGAATCTCCATCTTTTAAAATATTAGGAGGTAAAATCTGTTTTGATCCGTTTGCTTTTTGAGCAGCTTTTCTTTGTAGATATTCAATTCTCTTAGCATCTTTAACCGGAAGTCTCTTGGTGTCAACAAATTGGTCTCTAATCGAGATTTGATTTGCAGGTCCTACTAGTCTTATAGTTTTAATAGTTGCAAGAACTGAAGTATTTATTGGAATTTCTAAAACATCTCCTTCTGCAATAATAAATGGATTCGATATCCCATTCCATTTTAATATATAATCACAATAATCAGCGTCTCTATAATACTTTAAAGAGATTAAATCTATTCTACCAACCTGATCTTCGGTAACAATATGTTCCCCCATTATATCTACATTGTCTGTAAATATAACAGTTGGCATAGTAAACACGTATTTTGTGTTATCTATTGATCTTTGCTTTTTTTCTAAAGTATTAAATCTCATTATTGTTTTTATTTTTAATAGTATAGATTAACCATTACTCATTTTTCTAAAGACATTAATAAAGTCTCCTTTTTTAACCCCTCCTTTATCCTTGTTACCCCATTGGTTAACATCGGTCGTTGCGTTAATATCAGCAACATCATCTGGCTGTAGATAAAATCTACCTCGCCCAGCATTAAACATTGATTCGATTTCTGCTTTATCTCTAGGTCTACCTGGCTTTAATTTAATAACTGCAACTAATCTTTCCGGAAAATCTTGAAGTGAATTAGCCCCTTCAAAAGTTATCTCACAATCAGTCATACATAAATTACCAATAACCATAATTGGATCTAATGGATTTCCAATAGTTACGTGCCAGTTTCCAGTAGGATCTCCTGTCAATAGCGCATTAGCAGCTTCGGCGCCTTGAGGCGTGTTAAACATTTCCATTGCGGGTCCACCGATCAGGTTGTTTAGCATTTTATTGTCTTTTAAACTTGCAAGCGCTCCACTATAATCCCCAGAAAGCATTTTATCAACACCCGTTCCCATTCCTTTAAGAGCTCCTCCAAACATCTTACCCATATCTGTAACAATAGATGCTGCAAATCCGCCATAATCACCTGATCTTAATTTATTCAGGTTACCTAATGGTTTTGCAGCTCCTCCACCGCCTCCAATATATCTAACAGATCCTCCCCAGAAAGGAGCATTGTTATATGTAAGCGCTAAAAGATTCGCTAATTGGTCAAGCATCATAATTTTAGGGTTTGCTCCTTCAAAACTACGTAGTTCGTATTCAAATTTCAGACTAAATTCCTGCGAAAAATTAAGACCCTGTTCTCTAATCAAAACTTGTTTGATTACATTAAGTGCTCCAAAAACGTGATTAGGATATGTGTTCATGAATTGATCATGATCCGCGTTTTGATCTCGCGCGTTTGATTCAACGGCTCCACGTCCTGCTGCTCCATTTGCCATGGCAGATAGGACTTTATGATTATTAACTATACTACCGAATTTACCAGCTGATGCTTCTCTACTCGGTGAAGTTATTGTTTGCATCGCAGATTCTGCTTCTTTCCAACCAAACCCATGTGAAAATTTTAATATTTCAGCCATATTATTTCCAGGAGCTTCTCCAAGCCATGTAACTGCTCTTGCAATATCAGGTTGCATAATTTCTACTGGTTTTCCATCTGCTCCCATTTGAGTTGGTGTAATAATGTCGTCAGCTGCAGGATATGCAAATCTCCTAAGAGTAATTAAATAAGTATTTGGTATTTTATTAAAGTATTTAGCTAGTGCAAAATCGGAATAATTATAACGGTATCCCATGTTTTTGGTATTTGTACTAGTAACTTCAATAATTTTAGTAACAGTTGGATTAGCTAAGCTATCCATATTGATTTTCTGATAGATTGTTCCTCCTCCTGCATTTCCTTCTACTCCGTTTACAGCACCAGTCAGTGGAGTTCCTTTATAATTTATTAGAGAATAATGATTAAAATGAGAGTATGGTCTTTTTAATGATGGCACTAGTGGTCCTTTAGCAGGTTCATTAGTTCCAGTATTACTCGTACTTTCACTTCCTTTTGGAGTATAACTTTCTGAAGGTTGAACATCAGTATAATATTTAGATCCTCCTGTTTCAACAAGAGTAAATGGCTGATCTTTCGCAACTGCACGATTTCCAGTTTGGTCTGGTTTTTTCGGCGCAGATTTCAATCCTTTACTTTTACCCCTGGTACCTGAGTGAACTCCATCTGGAGTACCACCGTCAATCATACCAAATTCTTTACCAATAACATTATTATATGCACTGATAAATCCTTTACCTAAAGAACTATCTTTTGCTACTTTGAATGTTGATTTGACTTTATCTTTTTGTCTGTCAAACCATCCTTTTTCGTCCGCCATGCTTATTAAATATATTTATTTAAGTATATATCCAAGAAACTAGACTATTCTAAATTATCATAGTCGGCAGATAGAGGTCTATAAAGTAGTTTTTCAAAATAATTCCTTTCTTTGCCGGCTCTTTCGCCTAAGAATTTTTTAATATGGGCTTCAAAAACACCCTTACTTTCGTAATGATATTTTCCCTTAGAATATGTAGATCTATTTGTAAGTTCGTACAGATCCCTGATTGTTTTTTCGATCAAAAAGTCTTGTATGTTATTATATAACTCGCTAATTTCGCCATATGTTCGGGTACACATAACAGAATCAACTACTATTAGAAAGGATTCCCACTTAGTATCAATATGCTCCTGAAATTCCTTTACACTTGCTATTTTTTGACGTGCTATTCTAAAAGAAGTAACTCCACCATCAAATGTTTTTTCAAACCTCATGTCGAACATATACCTCTTAAGAAAATCGATATCATCGTAGAACTTTAGGATACGAACCTGATACCTTGGCATCTTGTCGTTAAATTCCACATCATGGATAATCGCTTTAACAGGAAACACGATATTGCTATATCGATTGTTTGAAATTAGAACATGTATTTGTTCTCCTTTTGAAAAAAGTTTATGTCTAATCATTATTGATAGTATTAACCGAATCAAAAAGAGATATGATTCGTTCTTCGATTTTTTCTTTCGTGTTAATAACTGTTAGGGTAATTGAGAATTCCCTTTCACTATTTAATTCAGCCATCTCTTTAAAATTATTTACAATCTCAAAGTCTAGCGTTTTAAACAAATAAATTACGCGATTTACGTTCATTGTTTCTAAACGTAAGCATCGCGTAATTTCGTTGATTATTGTTAATCCTATAATTGAATTGCTTGGATCTTGGCCGTAAGGATCCGATTTAATAAGTTTATTTTTAATAGAGACATGGTCGATGATTTTAGTCATCTCTTTGTCTGTACTTCTTATAAATCTATTAAATTCTCTTCGTGATGGACACCATACGCATTCAATCGTTAGATTATTCATTTAATTGTTAATGTTTAAGAAAGACGGTCAAGTTCTATCTTTAAACTTTTTATTTTTTCAAGCTTCTCATCATTGTTCGGTATAAAATCTACTCCCCAATCTTAGATAACCTTTATTTGGTGTTTGCTTTTTGAATTACCAAAAGATAATCCAATATCTACACAAAGTTCGTTAATGAACCTTAATTTTGCGGTTGAATCATCAAAATCATAAACAGTTGTCGATTCAAAAGATTCTCCAGCTGAATTAATATTATCATCAATCACAGTTTTTATAACACCATTATCAGCAAGCGTTATTTTAACTGTTTGCATTTACTCTAGATTTTAATGAGTTAGACGCATCTTTCATTAATTTTCTAGCTGCTTTTTTATCTTCTCTACGAGTTGCTTTGTTTTTAATAGCTAACGTAAAAAATGCCTCTTCTAACATTGTGATTTCAGCTTCATTATATCCTATTTCGGACCACGTCTTTTTTAAATCGTTTGCTTTAGTTTGCAATGCATCTTCGATTTGATCGTTAACTCTGTTAACATGAGCTTCATGCATTTTTAAACCATCTTCTCTCATTTTAGTTGCCCATGCAATACCTTCTGGAGAGAATCTCCCAAACATGTTTTTAATTTTTAAATACTTAGAAATTTGAAACTGTTTTCTTTTTGCTTTTCTTGAATTTGTCGTACTTCTACCCATTGTAATAATTGTTTATGAAGACTGTTACCTCTTCTGTTAGATATTCTTGTAGTTTATTTATCTCAATTTGAGAGACTGCCACCTTGGCAATTGTGTTAATTAAATTCTCTTTGTCTTCATCTGCATTATCAATTAACATATCAAATATCTGTTTATTCGGTATGTTTAAATTAATTGTAGTTTGAAAAGGTTCCATGTTTTTCTTAGAAAGCTTTGCAACCAATTCCTCTAATGCTGATTTTTCAGGTTCTATTTGAACCTCTTCTACTATTTTATTTTTAGTAGGCTTCGGTGTTGGCGTAACTTTAATACCAGACGATATTGCATTCAAATCGATCGCACCTGGAAATGGTACTTCTCCACCGACTATTTTCTCTAAAAATTCATCAATGACTCCATTAAAAATTTGAGAACCGTCTGTAAAGTACGTAAATTTATCATCACTGTCTTTTACCTCAACAATTTTCCCAAAATCGTCTCCTTTTTTCCACTGGTATTTGATGGTATCTTCTTTCACTAATTCCATTATTTGTGTATTTTGATAATTATATTCTTTTTTTAAAAATTGTTTCTTAATCCAATTGATAGAACTCTGGATCGCTTTCATTTTTACTGTAGTATTTAGTTTCAAATTTTGCTATATAGTCGATTCCTTTACTATTTCCCATCATAGCATCTACATTTCTGATATATCTCCAATAAAATGCGTTGCCACCATTTTCTTTTAAATAAGTTTCTAGTACTTCTACTTTTGGTATTATTCTCTTATTAAAACTCATTCCATACAATTACTTGTTCAACATCAATTTTTGCAGTTTTAAGTAGCTCAACACCACTCATATCTCTATAATCTTCGGTATAATATACTTTTTTGATTCCAGCTTGTATGATTAATTTGGCACAGTCAAAACAAGGGCATGTTGTAGTGTATAGATCAGCATCTTCGCAGCTCATTGTTGATTTTGCAACCTTCATGATTGCATTTGATTCAGCATGAAGAACTTCACGTTTTGTTTCTAATTTGTATCTACCCTTTGAAGATTCAAGAGGCCATTGTTTTTCGATAGTTTCGAAATCTAACCATGCTCCAGCTTCTGGATCCATCTTAATTTGACACTCACATTCATTGTCGAAGCCATGAGGAGTTCCATTATAACCAAATGAGATTACTTGTTTATCTTTAACAATAACACAACCCACTTTTCTGCGTTCAGCGTAGCTAAGCTTTGCGAACTGATATGCAACTTGCATATAAATTATTTCTGTCGGTATTTTAGGCATAAAAAAAGTCTATATATGTTGTATTATATATAGACTTTTTATTTAGTTTAAATGGGGTTTATTCAACGTCTTCCGCATCAACTGCGTCTTTCATTTCTTTTATCTCATTAATTTTCTTAGCGAATGCTTCAGACATTTTGTTTAAACATGCCTCGTAAGCTTCAGTTTCCATATCAGCTTTCATTTCTTTAAGAGTGTTTGCTGCTAATCCAGCAACTAATGATGCATTTTCAGCCATGTAAGTTTCAACAGTATGCTCGTCATGCGCATCTTCTTCCCAAACTTTAGCTTCAGCAATAATTGCTTCGTAACATTCTTTTAACATTTCAGAAACTGGTTTTGCAACTTCTTTTGCGCTATCGTCAGTTCCTAAATTAGCTTCGCCAGCTTCGTCAACACCTTGAACCTCTTCAGCTTCTTCTTCAGTTTCCTCTGCTGTTTTAACTTCTGGAGTACCTTCAGTAGATACAACGTCTTCAATTTCTTCTGCTCTGTCCATTTCTGATACAAAGTCTTCGAATTTTTTAATACTTGCCATAATTTTATATTTTTTTATGTATTGTTATAGATTTTATATATCTTTATTTTTTAAATAATTAAAACTATCTGACAGGAAATAATCTCTGATTCCAAGATAGTGTATTAATATAAAGAATATAGATCCTCCGGGCATCAAGAATATTGTAGCTAGTCCAAGAGTTTTACCAATATTTTTTAATTGAGTTACAACATGCGCTCCTTCCTCCTTTGTCAACTTTCTTTTTTCAACAAGAGCTGAAGTTATAAGTTTCGATACTGTTTTTGTTTCGATACCCTCTTTTTTCAGGGCATCTAGGAATAAGTTGACATCTTTTTTAATTTTGTCTAACTCAATTGTTTTTTGTTTCACTGGTAGATTCTATATTTTAGCTATATATTAATGTAAAATCTTTTTGATATTTTTGTAGAGCCAATTCTTTTGCTTTGGCTTCTATTTCAATATCGAGTTCCATTCCATACGTTTCAATATATTCATATAAGTAATCTGCATGTGCTCTGATAATAGCACTAGAATCTTCATGTAATTTCTTTGCACTTGAATAGTGGCATAACTGACGAATTCCTTTAGGCCATGTCGATGCCGCCAATTCTAATGCTTCTTTTTCTGGCATCGGATCTTCATAACATCTATGGTGATGGTAATCGAACGTGATTGGTGTTCCTATTGCCTGATAAATTCGATACAAATCTGAAACAGAATACTGAGCTGGTTTATCGTCATTTTCAAGAATTAGACGGGATTGCGCAGAAGGAGATAACAATTTAAAGTTATCAATAAATCGCTGAATTGCAGCTTCTTTGTCACCATAAGAACCACCAACATGGATATTCATAGAATATTGCTGATTGATAGGAAGACCCATCGTATCTAAAATAAAGGCGTGTTGATCTAATTCTTTAATAGAATTATCGACTGTTTTTTGGTTTGGGCTTGGAAGTACGCAAAACTGACCTGGATGGAATCCAATACGCTGTCCATATTTTTGAACAAGAGTACCAGCTCCTTTAAGTAAATTTTGAATTGTTGACCAATTTGGTAAATCAGTAAGTTCATACTCTGACATCCATGGAAACATATTTGAAGACATGCGATAAAGCTTGACGTCGTTTTGATGGTTCCATTTGATAATTTCGATCATGTCTCGAATGTTTGCTTCAGCAAGCTCACCAGCATACTTGATTCCTCGAGCATCGAAAGTTTTCTTAATCATCGATCGACCAATTTTTATTCCAGCTTTGTCTAGCGTCAGGTTGATACAACAGTATCCGTAATTTACATTCATATATTTTATATTAGATAACTTAAATTAGTTTAGAACTGGCATTCCAACATTGTACATCAGTTGCGCAAAGAATTTAAAACCTTTGTACGAAGTTCCATCTGCACTTCCAATAGCTCTCATCAAATCATTATCTACGAATGCTTGTACAAATCCACCGCCTGGATAACCAATATCCCATTTAGTGCAGAGTATTGAAGTACCAATATTAATGATATGATTTTTTTCATCTTCAGATAATCTTTCTAAAGCTATCCAACCGATAGTACTACCTGCGTTTTCATCAAAATATCTTGTTACTAATTCTTTTATTACTTGTATTTTTTCGAAAGTTTCCATATTATTATTGATTTAAAGTTTCTAATTTAGGGTAACGATTACAGATATCAAAGATTCTGATAATTTTTGATGCTAATTCTGTTGGTAATTTTAGGGCTTCAATTTGAAGATCTGCATATAAATATCCATCAAATAAACCGTAAAGTTTGTTTTGAATATTAAAAGATGCTTCATCTTCGATTTCTTCTGAGTATGATACTTCTTTAATTAAAGAAAGAATTTGAAATCGAGTTTCATCATTCATATTTTCGTGTCTGTCAAAATTTGTGTAAGTCATAATTCGTTTGTTTTAATTTGATATGTAAATATAATCAAAAAACCCGACATAAAAAAATGCCGGGTGAATTATTTTAAAAAAGTTATTAACAATTTATTTCCAAAAAATCTGAATACAAACTAATAGTAGGGATATTAACAAGGACACTATCGTTTTCGTGGTTAGAGGTTCTCCCATTATTATATAAGTTAATATTGAAAAGGCAACCATTCCAGTAGCAAATCCTAGAAACCTACCTGGCCATATCTCTCCTCCATAATACTCAGCAACTAATCGAGTTGCAACAATAAACATATAAGATATTGTGCTTCCTCCTATCAGTGCAACTATGATTGGATTCTTTTTAAACCATGGCCATACGAATTGACCATTAGTTTGAAACCATATCATCGATTGTCCTAATAAAAATAATAGGATTCCATATATTAGACTCTTCATTAGAATAATGAGGTAGTCTCAGTTAAAAGATGTGATATGAAACTAGGTCTATGAGATTCGCTAGGACCCATTTCTTTGATTGCTTTAATATGTTGAGCAGTACCATATCCTTTGTTTGAATTCCATCCGTATCCAGGTGTTTCAATATCCAGATCTTTCATCATTGCATCTCTTTCGGTTTTTGCCAAGATACTTGCGGCTGCGATTGAGATATATTTGTTATCTCCGCCGACTATTGTCTCAAATGGAACTCCTTCAAATCCATGGAATTGATCTCCATCAACTAATATAAAATCAAACTTGTTGTTTAACTGTACACCTTCTAAGCATCTCTGCATTCCGATTAAGGTGGCTTTAAGAATGTTTGTTGATTCTATTTCATCAGGATATACGTGTTCGATATGATATGCGAGTGCATTTTCCTCAACTATTTTTCTGGCATCTTTTCTTTGTTGCTCATTAAGTAATTTAGAATCTTTAATTAAAGGATTTTCAAATCCAAACGGCATAATACATGCTGCAACAGTTACAGGTCCAGCAAGGGCTCCTCGTCCTGCTTCATCAACTCCGATTTCTATGATTGTTTCGTCTCCAGAATAGGATGACTTTAATAGTATTTGTCTAGTTTCCATCTATATATTTTTATACGTATTATATAGATGGATTCTAGATTGTTTCTTTATTTTTCAGGATTATCAATTCTCCATTTGTCATAACGATCTACAACTTCTTGAAGTATTTTAGCCCTAACAATATCTTTATTACCGAAGATATGTTCTCCAACTCCATTTACGCCTTTCATTAATTGCATAAATCCAGGTAATCCGGCATGGGCTTTAGGTATATCATATTGACTAACGTCTCCAGTTACTAGAACCTTAGAGCTTTTACCCATTCTTGTTGTGAATAACATTAATTGTTTAAAGGTGGCATTTTGAGCCTCATCTAAAATCATGAAGGCATCATCAAAAGTATCTCCTCTCATGAAAGCGAGTGGTTTAAATTCTATTAATCCATAATGAATAA
The DNA here is from genome assembly GCA_032358255.1 of Heterotrichella gracilis. Classification (NCBI taxonomy): domain Eukaryota; class Xanthophyceae; order Tribonematales; family Xanthonemataceae; genus Heterotrichella; species Heterotrichella gracilis. The sequence continues at coordinate 8,687 of JAULBX010008995.1, read as the reverse complement.
GGCTTTCGATTAATTCATCACCTGCAATTTTCTTAAAGTTAGAAATATAGGATTGCATGTATGGATCAATTTTATCAGCAATATCTCCCGGTAAGAATCCTAGTTTTTCTCCAGATTCTTGGATTGGTTTACATAAAATAATCTTCTTGACTTTCTTTTCAGCAAGTAACAATAAAGATGTGTAGCATGCAGTAAATGTTTTTGAGGTTCCGGCTGGGCCTGAACAAAATGTAATTTGATTCTTTAGAATCTGTTGGACGTATTCTCTTTGATTGTCTCGTAAATTAACATGTTTAATGTTGTCTTCTTTAACTGACATTCGTTTAACACTGTGTGCTGGTTCTGAACTAGTCTTTTTCTGCATAAATTGAGATATATTTAGTCGCCCGCCATTATGACAAGGTCTTTCAATTTCTTAAGTGATTCGCATTTTTCATATTCTTCAAGCGCAACGAAATACTCGATTAGGACGTCAATGAATTTACTTCTCTGTCCGACTCCATGCGGAATATCGATTGTGTTCTTACTGTCTTGATATACAATAAACCTATTTACGGTTTTTGTAAAGTTTCTAGTAATTATGTAGTAGCTGGATCTCATCAGAGAGTCTCTTTCCTCTCCTGTTATATTTTCCATCTTTAAATATTGTTTTTAATAGAGGTCACTTATAGCAACTTCTATATTATATATTTAGATGGCAACGTATTATTCAATCTCCGGTGTAAAAATGGTACTATACCATTATATTATGATTCTTCGTCCTGGAATGATTGCTTATATTTTGCCTTGCTTTTTTCTGACCTTTTCGTGACAGAAGGTTTTACGTATTCCTCCCTTTCCCTAAGTTCTTTAAGCTGTTTGGTGGCAAATGTTTTACGCTTTAAGGTTTTAAGCGCCTTTTCTATATTTTGATTATCTACTTTAATTATGAGCATGATAGTTTGTCTATTATTTTTTTAAGTTCTTTACATTTTTCATATTCCTCTCTTTCTTTAAAGAAATTTAAAACGTTTTGAACCCCTTCTATTTTATCTTCGACTGGAGCGTCATGATTTAATGCTCCCATTTTATCTTTGATTATAGAACTATATATTAATTCCATCATGTCTTCTCTCGAAGACTCGTGTAATTTTTTAATAAATTTTGTTTCGTTGTTTTCGTACTCGTCTAAATCATCCATCACAAATTTTTAATCTTTTTAAGTATTTCAATTTCTGATTCGGTTAAATTAAATGGTAGTGTTCTGAGCTTTACCATTAGATTACCAAATCCTTCTTGATTATATATTGGCATTCCCTTGCCAACAACCCTGAGCATTTTGGATTCATGTGAACCTTCTGGTACTTTAATTTTAACAGTATGTACTTTTGTTTTAACTTCAAATTCCCCACCCAATAACATATCAATCCATGATAAATTAAGATCAACATAAATATCATTTCCATTAACTACTAAGTCGATATCTTGCAGGACATTTACTGTTAAAACTATATCTCCGGATGGGGCACTTGAATTAACGGGATGTTTGGCTCCTCTTCCAGCGACCTTGAGCTTAGTTCCGTTTGGAATTCCTCTAGGGATATTAATATTGAAGCCGCCAGTTCCGACATCGACATATCTTCTTGTTCCTTCATAACTTTCTTCTATTGTTATATTTAGTGACACTCTAACATCAGCTCCTCTAGCACTTCCTCCAAATGACTGATTAAACATGTCGGCGTAATCACCGCCAAAAGATGAGAATAGATCTTCCCACTGGCTAGCATCATATTCCCTTTGTCCAGGTCTTCTGAATGTTGTATATCCAGAATTCTTATTGTCGTGTAGTTTTCTTTTTGATGGATCCCCTAAAATCTCATAAGCTTCAGAGATTTGTTTGAATCGAGTGTCATCCCCTCCTGTTTTGTCAGGATGGTGTTCCTTTACCAGCTTTCTATATGATTTTTTAATATCTTCCTGAGAAGCATCCTTAGAAACGTTTAAAGTTTCATAGTAATTCATTTTGACTATTTAGAAGATTTTGAAGTTCTAACTCTAATTGTCTGCTTTCTTTCAGGAAGGGGCATAGATTTCGCCTGTTTCTTATTAGCTTCTTTTTTCTCAGCAATAAGAGCAGCTTGACCTTTTCGATATGTTGCAATCTCTCTCAATTGCTTGTTTTCCATACAAATCGCGATACGTTCTAGACTATCCGCGATTCTTTTTAGTGTTTCTTCTCCCATAGTATTTTATTCCTTTATTACTATATTATATATTAAAGAAAAAAGGAGTTAAACTACTCTTTCGTTAATTTGATCCAGTATCTTTTTAATTTCTGTACATTTTTCGTACTCCTCTAGATCTACAAATATGTCTAACATATCATTTAAAGTATTCACAAGAGGAGTGATACTAATTCCGCGATAAATCATCTCATGAATATCGATTCCATTTTCGATTATCATGTTATAATTTTCGTTAGCTAACTTAAGTTTTAAGTCATATAATATTTCCTGCATACGAGTGTCTTTTAATATTGATTCAATGTCGAATGTTTCTTCAAATCCTTCGTAAAATTCATCTTCCATAATTGTTGTTTTTAATTTGATATGTAAATATAAACATAATATTTGAATCGGAAAAACTTTTTATGTTAAATTTATGTTAAAAGATTTTTCAAATAACTGTTTAATTTCTAAGGGTATCGATTTGTCGTTTATTGATTTCTCATAATGCATTGCAAGACCATTCATTTTATTTTGAATACTGTTTCTATTAGCATATTGAGTATATCGTTCGTTAACGTAATCTTCTCCTAAAAATTTAAAATGGAGCAACTTAATTGGAAATTCGTTAAATGAATCTAAAATATTAAATTGCATTTTCCATTTACCCCATGGATGTCCTTCCCATTCTCCTTCAGGTCGAATTGATTCAGGTACTGGATGCATTATTGAACCTTCATATTTTGAATCTAATGAAATTTCATGACAACCTTCAATCCAATTAAAATCATGAACTAAATTTGGATTTATTAATATAGGCTTTGAATACCATGGATCAGGAGTACCTGATTTAATTTCGTCGTATATTTGTTCATTTTTCTCTGGGAAACTGTTTGAAACCATTTGAAACCCTGCCGGATATATTATAGAATATTGAGAATTGTTTGCTAAAAATTCTTTAATATTAGGATGAACTATAAATTCGTCACAATCGCTAATAATTACATAATCTGCGTTTCCCCTAGCCTCTTCGATACATTTGTGTTTTATATCTAAATTACTATAATCATTAAATGTATTTTCAGTAGAATAGGTCCTAACCTCAACATTTGGATATTCCTTAGCAATTGATACCGTGTTGTCTGTTGACTCATTATCAAGGACAATTATTCTTTCACAAAAATTACTATAGTGTCTTAGGTAATAAGGGAGCATATGCTCCTCATTCCATGCTGTAACATATGCCCAGATTTTCATATTTTATTGTATTATTGGGAGACATGATATTTTTAGCATCACATTCATTGTAGCCAATACATCACATTCACAGTAATCTTTAATCTTTTCTAGATTTCCATTCCAATATTCTGATGTTGTATTTTCAGCTTTCATAATTAATTTTGGAGATGGGATATTTAAACAATCACAAATCAAATCAAGAGAAGTACTACTCCAACCCGCAAATTTCCAGATTTCATAAGTATCTAATAAGCAGTTTTCCCATGGTTTTTTCTTTTGTAAATGAAATTGTGTAGGAATACTAACGCCATGAATGATAGCTCTTTTTATAAGATATGGAAAGTCAAAGTTTTTAATATTATGTCCGATGAATTGAATTCCAGGACTAGCATTAAAAATAGATTGCGCAGTACCCATAAATTCTTTAAGAATTTCAGCCTCATCATTTCCATAAAATGATTTTATTTTTGAGGTTGAGAATTCTCCAGTCTCGTCAAACTTTATTTGACCGATAGAAATTACAATAATCTTTCCAAATTCTGGAGAAAGTGCTGACATTCTGTCATAAAGTTCGCTATCACTAAGAGGTTGCAATTGAGATTCAGTTGCTCTGTGTTGTTCTGCTTTTTTACTCCAATATTTTTCTATTGCAGGTTTCGCATCCTTGAATTGATCGTAGCTATTAAATTCTGAAACAGTTTCAATGTCTATAAATAACATTGACTTTAATTCTTTTTGACTATACATCTTTTATATCTTTAGAAATATTATAAATCGAGACCGGGTATCTACACTTGGTTCCATTTCTATCCTTGTCGTCAGTCATCCAAAACCAGGCGTGGCCATAGTGTTTTGTTAAACTCTCATTTAAAGATATTATTGGACCGAACATTGGACTTCCTGCGAATCTAAAATGATATCGCTCTCCAACCTTCGGTTTAATTACGTAAATCCTTTGTTCTTTTTTAGTTTTTGCCATATGAATATTATATGGTTATTTTTTAAAAAGTTTACAAGTCAGATAAAAAATCTAAATGTTCATGCGATTGTCGAAGCTTTAAATATTCGCTAAAAGGGATTGATAGTTCAACCCAGCCTCCTGTTATTGATTGAGGTACGTCTGAAATACTAATAAAATAATGTGGAACCTCTTTCGTTCTATCCAACAAGAAGTCGACCATAAGATCAACTTCTCTATTGTGAACCCATATTTTTACAAAAATATTATTCATTTTCATTATATGTTATATTTGCAGCCATTTCAGCTTCACCATATCTCGGTTTAGAATTTAAAGGAGCTTCTGGATTTTCTTCATAAGCCCAATCATGTAGTCCTATCTCTGTAAATCTATCTCTAATTTGTTCATTATAATAATAACCGATAGTTCTTACCCTTCTTTGAATATCTGCCCTCGCCATATCATGCGTATTTTGTCCATTTGCATTATTATATAAGAATTGAACATATCCTAATTTAGGTATTTTACATGTTACTGTTTTTAGGAATGTTCTAACAATTAATTCATAATCATCGGCAATTGTAAGATTTCTATTATGTCCTCCGATTTCAAAATAAGTAGATCTTCTCCATGCTCTTACGTGGTTAGGAACTCCAACAATATGTCTAATCGTTATTGGATTAATATTATGTTGATCAGCGACTGACATCATCTTTCCATTGTATTCCTCTTCTTTGTATTTACCATAAGCAAATGCGAATCCTTCTGGATACGTTTGACATTCCCAATTTTCATTTACTTCTAGAGTGTCATTGAAAAAGAATCCAGCTTCTGGATGTTTTTTAGAGGCTTTATATAAATCTTCAGTACACCATGGAACTAATAAATCATCATGATCTAATTCGGCTAAAATATATCCTTTAGCAAGAGAACAACATCTCCATTTAACTTCTCCGATATTACCTCCACTTTTTTCTCTAAAGTCGTATACTTTAACTCTAGGATCTCTGCGAGCAATATCTTCAGCAATTTTTAAAGTTCTTCCTCCATCACTAGAATCATTTACAAGAACCCATTCCCAATTTGAATACGTTTGTTCTAATAATGATCGATACGTATTATATAGTTTATCTCCTGTGTTGTATATTGGTGTAAAGTAAGAAATCATTTCAGAATCTTCAAGAGAATCTGTATTTAACATTGTTGTCATTGAACATTGGTATGCTGCTTGACCTACTTCTTCAACAGAAGAATTTAGCGGAATATTAATCCATTTTCTACGGAATTGAAGAGGCATCTCTGCCAATTTTGGAAATTCTTCCCATGATTTTCCTCTTGAAATAATACAATCCGGTTTAAAATTAGATATATGAATATTGATATCGTCATCTGACTTTAAATATTTTACATCTAAATTATCGGCTTCGTAATTTAGTACTTTGTATGATTTTAATTCAGGCTTGTCTTGTCCAATATACAATATCTTCGGAACTTTAGCTGTTGATTTTTTCTCTAGAGCATTGTAATACGAAAGCTCTTCAATAGTATATGTAAACCATTCTGGATGCTCTTTTTTTACTTGCTCAATTAAAATACCATCTGCGCAATAATCTGGCTCGAATTTATATCCGTGTTTATTGTACACATTAATGTTTACTATATACTGTGCTAAATCGATACCGCCTCTTTTAACAAATTCAGGAGAAGCAATTCTAAATTTAAGTCCGCTAAAATCTTTGCCATCAACTCTTTGAGAAACAACATGTACCATTTTATCAGGATTTTCCTCTATTTTTTTACATATTACATTGTAAAAATCAGGGTGCATTATATTATCATCATCTAGAAAATAAATCCATTCGCTTTTAAAAGATTCTATTAATTTGCTGGATTGAGGATATAACATTCCTATTTTATCGCCTCTTTCAAAATGATATGTTGTGTTTTTATCTTTAAGATTTCCAAGCATTTCAGCATCAATATCTTTTAATGTGTTAACATCAAAGATAACGTGCCAATCTATTTTAACATTTTTAGGAACATTACTAAAAACAGAATCTTTAACTGTTTTTAAATTATGCTGTCTAGTACATCTAGTAATTATACTAATTTTCATATTATTATATTAAGTTATTATACATCGAAAAAGAACATGTGAAAGAATCTCGCGTTGTCGATCGCATCTCCAAAATACTGAGTAGCTGCATGTATATTTTTAGCGTCAAAAAGGACTAATCTATTATACACATTTCCAACCTCATCTATTTTTTCAAAATGGGTTCCATCATAGAAATTCATTTCAGCGCTTTTACCTTGAAAAGCCCTAACATAGTTCATTGTTTGTCTTTTGTCATCATCAAATTTATAATCACCGGTTACTTTACTTCTATAAAAAGCAGTACCTGTCGACGACGGAGCGTCTGGTGTTAAAAATACAATTCCAGCATATGTTTGATTATCTACATGATATACTATCGGCTGATCTGCTGTACAGAATTGAAATATTCCATTTGCATATGCGTCATGGTTCCAATTATAAATAGGGTTACCAATAATTTCTTCAAGCTTTTCTTTCATTCCAATTATTGAAAACCTGTTGGTTGCTCTTTCTCCTTTATGATAATTGGAAGGAGAGAAGTTAATTTCATTAATTGCCCATTCTCTAATAAAATCCGGATCTGCATAAAAATCGTCTACTACTATTACGCCTTTATCAGAGTTAGCAAAACCAGAATGATATGCTACCCATTTTGCAATAGATTCCATTTCATAGATAGTCTCGTCACCTTTAAATTTTACTTGAATTTTCTTGTAAATATCTTTTGAATTTATTACAAATTTAACACCATGATTTAATCCCATAGGGGCATACGTTAATATGATATCTGTTCTAGGTGAAAATGAAGGATCTAAAGATATATCTTCAATTAATAAATCCTCTATTTCTTTTGATGTGGAACATATCCACCCTGTAAATTCAATATTATTTTTCTTTAATTTTTCTATTGAATCAATGTACATGTATGTTCCATCTATGTCAGTTGGATGTTTGATAATATCTGCCATAATTATTATATACTTAAATTTATATTAGTTTACTACTATATTATATTATTATATATCAATAAAAAAGGGACCATCATTTCTGAAGGTCCCTTTTCTTATTCTAAAAATTAGATTAAATTTCCGGAGTAATATCCTCTGGTTGCCATGGAGCTCTTACGCTAACATACTTTGAAGTTAATAAATCTTCAATTTTTATTGCCAAATATGGTTCTAAAATATTAGTGTCGATCGACATAGATAGCCATGAAGAAACTAATTCTGGTGTTAATTCACTAAATGGAATAAACGAAGCTTCTTCACTTAAATCAAAATTATGAAAACTTTCATAATCTGCATAGATATTTGAATCTAAATCAGTAGCTCTATATTTGTAATGAACTCTAGTAACAACTTGTTCCATTCCATTAAGAGTCGGTGCGATTTGAATTTCTAAATCTGTAAATCCGTATGTAATGTTCATATCTCTGATTATTTATTTTTTAATGTTTCGATTTCTGATTTTAATTCATCAATCTGTGATTGTTGCTCTTTCATACCTTCGATTAACAATGCAACTAGTTTGTCATATTTAACAGCCTTATAACCATTATCTCTGGTTTCAACTAATTGAGGAAGTACTTCTTCAATTTCCTGTGCAATAACACCGACATCGTTTCCAGTATAAACTTCTTGTTTATCATTCCAATCAAAAGTATATCCTCCAATTTTAGATATTTTAGTTAAAGGATTTTCAATAGGTTTAATATTATCCTTTAATCTTCTATCAGAAGATGCAGCAGCAACAACATCACCATTACAATATAAAGTATCAGATGATGGGTTACAATAAATTCCTCCGGTACCATATACACTATTCCCAGAACCCCATAGCATTTGATATGTTGAATTTGAATCATTGCTGTAATTAACACCAACTTGTGAAGAGTATGAACTAGAACCAGCAGAACTTGCGTAATTTACACTAAAATTACTAGGATTGTATACATACATATCTCCAGCAGAACCCGATCCCCATAACCATGTTGGTTGTCCACCTTGACCAGACCAGTGGAATTTCATATATGCAGAATCATTATATATTGCAGTTGCATTTGAATTTGGAGTTCCGGCAGCACCCTGTGCTCCAGTAGCAGCTGTTGAACCTTTAGGTCCCGTTGGTCCTTGAGGTCCCGTTGCACCAGTTCCACAAGTTGCTCAAGTTCCACCAGTTGAAGCTGGT